>NW_019281354.1:0-70763 GCF_000648695.1 Onthophagus taurus | reverse complement strand
GTGACTGGTTGGAATGGAGAATGTGAATTTTGTAGCAGAACAACTGTTGGATAATGTGACTTTTGTTTCAAAACGCGATTTTCACTATAGTTTTGTGGTGTTAAACTGTAAGTTTTGCTGTAAACTGCTATCAGAATTTGATTCGCTTTAACAAGACCAACACGGTGATATATTTAACTCCATATCTTTAGAAAATGGAGAATGTGAGTTTTGCATCTACACCACTCAATTATTCTAAACAATTCCCTGAGTGTCAAAAACTGATTTAGTAAAGCTTCTAGATGGTGGCGCACCATCTTGTTGGAATAATTGCCGTTGGAATTGAGTTGTGTCAACATTATCGGGATGGAAGGAATGACATCGCTTTGAAAAAAAGTAAATATCTCTTTCCAGTTAAGGTTTCCTCAAATCTTTTGCGGATATTAGGTGTGCGACTTTCTTGGCTAATTTGCATTTTGGGTAGTGCTACTTTGTCTATTTACTTGTCTCAATGTAAATGTCCCTTCGTCGAAAAAATTATGTTTTTACAAAGTCTTCGTCATCGTTGCAAAATTGTTGTTGCAAAAACTACGAGAAACTACATTGCTCGTGAATCAGGTTTACTTTATGGGAATGATATTTTGCGGGTTTTAAAATTTTATGAACCGTTGATTTACTAATGTCGAAATTAGACCCAATACTCCCTATAGTAACATGAGGGTTTTCTTGCCCAGCCAAAACCACGATTTGTTGAACTTCTCTTGCAACATTTAGTAGGCCAGACTTCGAGAAATGCTTCGAGAGATGAGTTGGCGATCAGGATATGTTGTATTAAAGAGGTCAACTACTCACTAAATCAGTTTTTGACACTTAGGAAATTGTTTAAAATAATTGGTTACCATAGTTACTCATGGCTACTGCTATTTTCATCATCTCAACAAATCTGAAGTAGTTAAACTTTAAAGTAATTTTTCTCGAAAATTTTCTTATGTAAGCAATATTAATATTGACTGTATTAGATTCAGAAAAAAATCTTATTTCATATTCCGTAATAAAAATGGGGGATTGCCATTTGAAAAAAATACCGATGACGTCATAACTCGCTTAAAAATGGCGGAAAAAATTTAAAATCTACACTAAACAATTGCAAAAAATTTAAATCTTTAGACCCGTTTCAGGGATTCTTCCATAAATCGTTTACAATGATCGGCTATATCCGTTACTTTACGGACAGACTGTATAACAATCTAGCGGTGAATAACAATTAAAACTAGAACTACCATTCTTGATTTATAAATTGTATAGACAACTCGGGGAATACCCCTAGTTAATACTTACCAAACTTATAAAAATTTCATCCATAGTATTTGTAAAACTTCAAATTTAAAAACAGAATTGATTTAAAATATTTATTCTTCAGCATTTTCTGGATTATCAACGGTTTCGGGATTTTCTGGATTATCAGCATTTTCAGGATTTTCTGGATTATCTGCATTTTCTGGATTATCTGCATTTTCTGGATTATCTGCATTTTCAGCATTCTCAGGATTTTCAGCATTCTCAGGATTTTCAACATTATCATCAGGACCTTTATATTTTCTTACAACCTCCAAAAATTCAGCAACATCCCCTTTCGAACCCAAAAAAATCGGCACTCTTTGATGTTTCTCACTAGGAACAATATCTAAAATATCCATTTCTCCATTACTGGCTAATCCACCTGCTTGAGTAACGATAAAAGACATCGGAATACACTCATAAAGTAATCTTAATTTTCCATTAGGATAATCAGTAGTAGCTGGATACATAAAAATCCCTCCGTTTTTCAACGTTCGATGAACATCAGCAACCATAGAACCAACATATCGGGCGCCGTAAGGGTTTCCTTTCGATGGATCTTTTTTGGTTTGAATGTATTCTTTTATTGCGTCCTCCCATTTTAATTCGTAAGCTTCGTTTATTGAATAAACTTTACCGCGATCGGGAATTTTCATGTTTTGATCGATTAAAAGGAATTCGCCTACGGATGGATCGAGCATAAAAGCATCGACTCCGTTTCCGGTGCTTAAAACTATCATGGTTCCGCTTGCGTAAAGTGCATAAGCAGCCGCTACTAAAGTATTGCCAGGTTGAAGAACGTGTTTTTCTGACGGTGGGTCATCGTCTTGTTTGCGATAAACTCCAAAAATTGAACCAACTGTGGTTAAACTATCGACACCTGCTGAACCATCTAATGGATCTATACAAATTATGTAATTTCCACTTCGTTCTGGTTCAACCTAAAAACGAATCTTTTAATAATAATAATAATAATAAATTAAAAAAGATTACTTCAATAATTTCATCATTTTCTTCAGAGACAATCATACAAACAGCAAAAGACGATTTAATTATATCAATAAGCGTGTCATTTGCTAGTTTATCAAGTTTACTGACAGTTTCTCCTTGGACATTTTTTGTTCCATACGCACCAAATCTAAATATATAAAAAGAAATATTTATTTTTTTTTCTTCCTGATATTTTCTCCATGTTTATACAAATCGCTAATTCCTGATTTTCTTACAGCGTGACTAACTGATTTAACAGCCGTTTGAATCGAGATTAAAAGTCTTGTGAGTTCACCACTTGCATCATCAACTTGTTGTTTTTTTAATAAATAACGAGTCATTGTTATATTCTCAATAACTTTTTTAGGTGCATCTTCTTCTTCTTCATCGTCATCATCATCCCTGCATAAAGAGGGAGATGTTTTAAGAGATATTTTAAGATTAAAAAAAGGTTTAAATACCACAAATCTGGTTGATCACAAATACAATTCGCCATTGCACTAAAAAAAATTAACATTAGGATTATTTTAGAGTCATTTTAGTAATATTACGTGTTTGAATCTCCTTCAATTCCTTCGATTAATTCTGCATTTTCATCATCTTCAACTTTCTCACCTCCTTCACCTGATTGTTCACCTTCAACTGGTAGTTCACCTTCAACTGGTGGTTCATCTTCAATAGGTGGTGCATCATCAGTGGGTGGTGCATCTTCTGTAGGTGGTGCATCTTCTGTAGGGGGTGCATCTTCAGCTGGTTGTTCACCTTCTTCATCTGCCATAGTTAAAAAAAATTAAATTGTATATAAATTATCAAAAAAATCAATCATAATCTGACAAAAATTTTGAATATTTCTTGAAACTATGGTGATATTAAGAAATTACTGACCTACACTGATTCATTCTATATCATGCTGATAAATTAAGCTTTAATAAAGCATTTTTTACAACTTATATTTCTTTATTTTATATTTAAAAATGGTTAAATACTGGAAGATATCAAATTTGTGTTCACCACATTCAAGACATTACAGGAATCTGTACTAAAAACTAATTAGATTATTAACCCATAGATGGCTTGGAAATAATATTTTTTAAAATTCCTTTTTTGATTCAATTATTATTAATTTATCAAAAAAAGTATATGTAATTTGAATAAAAACAAATTTTAAATCATAAAAACAGGAAACCTTAATCGAATCAATAAATAAATAAGCGGGGTTAACATTAACATAACCTCATTGTCCTAGATTACATAATAGGTTGCATAACACTTTTAAAAAGATATAAATTAACCAGAATTTGTTGATAAAGTATTATTTCATATCATATTTAAGATGACGTACCTAATGCTCCTCTAATAAAAAAAAACCTTGCTGATCTCAATTCTTAATAACCACTCACTCTCTTGGAGTGTTTTTAAGCCGCAATCGTTTTATATATCTCCTCCGCTTCGAAAGCAAATAACCCAGTGGAAAGAATTTCTAAAAAATGTTCTTTATTTTGTATTTGAAGATGGTTAAATACTGGAAGATATCAAATTTGTGTTCACCACTTCAAGACATTACAGGAATCTGTATTAAAAACGAATTAGATTATTAACCCATAGATGGCTGGGAAATAATAGTTTTAAAAATTAATTTTTTGATTCAATTGCAATTAATTTATTAAAAAAAGTAAATATAAATTAAATAAAAACAAATTTTAAAAAATAAAAACAGGAAATCTTAATCGAATCAATAAATAAATAAGTGTGGTTAACATTAACATAACCTCATTGTCTTAGATTACGTTATAGGTTATGGTTCTTGCATAACACTTTTTAAAAAAATATAAATTAACCAGAATTTGTTGATAAAATATTATTTCATATCATATTTACGATGACGTACCTAATGCTCCTCCAATAAAAAACTTGCTGAACTAGAAGATTACGTCGTGATTTAGCCTTAACATTCTCAGTCGAAAAACGAGCCTCGCGAGCCTCAGTCGTTTTATATATCTAATCCGCTTCGAAAGCGAATAACACGTTTTATTAAAATGTCGAAAATTCCTTCAATTTCGTCTGATACGATGACGTTGACCAGGCACGTTCTGGCTCAACAAAAATTGGCAAAAAATGCCACAGGAGATTTAACACAGCTTTTAACATCCATTCAAACTGCTGTAAAAGTAATTAGTTTCGCGGTAAGAAAAGCTGGAATAACACAATTGTAAGAAATTGTTTAATAAATAATAACTATGAGTCATTTTTGAATGTTTATTTGGTTTATTAGATTTGGAACGGCAGAAAAAACGAATGTGCAAGGGGAAGAAGTTAAAAAACTTGATGTTCTTGCCAATGATCTGTTTATTAACATGCTTAAATCATCTTATACAACGTGTATGATGGTCTCTGAAGAAAATGAAAATATAATTGAGGTAAAACGTAAAAACATGGTTTTAAATTACCATGTGAAAGGCTTTTTATAACATTCTTTGATTAAAAGGTCATTTCAAGGTTAAAAAATAAGTTATTTCATTTTAAAAGCAACATAATTTTAAGTTGACGTTTAAAACGTCAAAAATGACGATTTAAATTTAATTCATTTAATTAATTTCTTATCTTAAACAACTTTTATTACAACATTAATTAATTAATTGATAACTTTTACACATAGCTTAACGAATAAGTTAACAAATAGCTTAGAACATCAACTGGTAACAAAAATTAAGGTTGACGTGTCATTTAGAATGTCAAACTGAAAAAAAAAATGTTAATTTACTCTTTAAGATGTCATTCAAATGTCATTTTTGATATTAAAATCTTCGTGTGATGCAAAATCAACAAATTTGACAGTTAGAACGTCAATTGGTAATAAAAATTAAGGTTGACGTGTCATTTAGAATGTCAAACTGTTAATTTACTCTTTAAGATGTCATTCAAATGTCACTTTTGATATCAAAATCTTCGTGTGATGCAAAATCATCAAATTTGACAGTTAGAACGTCAATTGGTAACAAAAATTAAGGTTGACGTGTCATTTAGAATGTCAAACTGTAAAAAAGTTGTTAATTTACTCTTTAAGATGTCATTCAAATGTCACTTTTGTTATTAAAATCTTCGTGTGATGTAAAATCATCAAATTTAGAACGTCAATTGGTGGCAAAAATTGATGTTCAAATATCATTTGGAATGTCAAATTGTAAATTTACTCTTTAAGATGGCATCTAAATGTCATTGTTGATATTAAAATCTTCGTGTGATGCAAAATAATCAAATTTGACAGATAGAACGTGAACTGGTAACAAAAATTAAGGTTGACGTGTCATTTAGAATGTCAAACTGTAAAAAAATTGTTGATTTAATCTTTAAGATGTCATTCAAATGTCACTTTTGATATTAAAATCTTCGTGTGATGCAAAATCATCAAATTTAATAGTTAGAACGTCAATTGGTAATAAAAATTAAGGTTGACGTGTCATTTAGAATGTCAAAATGTAAAAAATTGTTAATTTAATCTTTAAGATGTCATTCAAATGTCACTTGTGACATTAAAATCTTCGTGTGAAGCAAAATAATCAAATTTGACAATTAGAACGTCAACTAGTAACAAAAATTAACGTTGACGTGTCATTTAGAATGTCAAACTGTAAAAAAAATGTTAATTTACTCTTTAAGGTGTCATTCAAATGTCATTTTTGATATTAAAATCTTCGTGTGATGCAAAATCAACAAATTTGACAGTTAAAACGTCAATTGGTAACAAAAATTAAGGTTGACGTGTCATTTAGAATGTCAAACTGTAAAAAAAATGTTAATTTAATCTTTAAGATGTCATTCAAATGTCACTTTTGATATTAAAATCTTCGTGATGCAAAATCAACAAATCTGACAGTTAAAACGTCAATTGGTAACAAAAATTAAGGTTGACGTGTTATTTAGAATGTCAAACTGTAAAAAAATTGTTTATTTAATCTTTAAGATGTCATTCAAATGTCACTTTTGATATTAAAATCTTCGTGTGATGCAAAATCAACAAATTTGACAGTTAGAACGTCAATTGGTGGCAGAAATTGATGTTGAAATATCATTTGTAATGTCAAACTGTAAGAAATTGGAAATTTAATCTTTAAGATGTCATCTAAATGTCATTTTTGACATTAAAATCTTCGTGAGATGCAAAATAATCAAATTTGACAGTTAGAACGTTAATTGCTGGAAAAATTGAGGTTGACATGTAAATTAGAATATCAAACTGTTAGAAAATTATAAATTTGATCTTGAAGATGTCATTCAAATGTCACTTTTGATATTAAAATGTTCGTGTGATGCAAAATCATCAAATTTGACAGTTAGAACGTCAATTGGTGGCAAAAATTGATGTTGAAATATCATTTAGAATGTCAAACTGTAAGAAAATTGTAAATTTAATCTTTAAAATGTCATCTAAATGTCATTGTTGACATTAAAATCTTCGTGTGATGCAAAATAATCAAATTTGACAGTTAGAACGTCAACTGATAACAAAAATTAAGGTTAACGTGTCATTGAGAATGTCAAACTGTAAAAAAAAAAATTAATTTACGCTTTAAGATGTCATTCAAATGTCACTTTTGATATTAAAATCTTCGTGTGATGCAAAATCATCAAATTTGACTGTTAGAACGTCAATTAATGGCAAAAATTGATGTTGAAACGTCATTTGGAATGTCAAGCTGTAAGAAAATTGTAAATTTACTCTTTAAGATGGCATCTAAATATCATTTTTGACATTAAAATCTTCGTGTGATGCAAAATAATCAAATTTGACAGTTAGAATGTCAACTGATAACAAAAATTAAGGTTGACGTGTCATTTAGAATGTCAAACTGTAAAAAAATTGTTAATTTACTCTTTAAGATGTCATTCAAATGTCACTTTTGATATTAAAACCTTCGTGTGATGCAAAGTCATCAAATTTGACAGTTAGAATGTCAACTAGTAACAAAAATTTAGGTTGACGTGTCATATAGAATGTCAAACTGTAAAAAAATATTAATTTAATCTTTAAGATGTCATCTAAATGTAATTTTTGACATTAAAATTTTCGTGTGATGCAAAATAATCAAATTTGACAGTTAGAACGACAATTGGTAACAAAAATTAAGGTTGACGTGTCATTTAGAATATCAAAATGTAAAAAAATTGTTAATTTAATCTTTAAGATGTCATTCAAATGTCACTTTTGACATTAAAATCTTCGTGTGAAGCAAAATAATCAAATTTGACAGTTAGAACGTTAATTGCTGGAAAAAATTGAGGTTGACATGTCAATTAGAATGTCAAACTGTTAGAAAATTATAAATTTAATCTTGAAGATGTTATTCAAATGTCACTTTTGATATTAAAATCTTCGTGTGATGCTAAGTCATCAAATTTGACAGTTAGAATGTCAATTGGTGGCAAGAATTGATGTTGAAACATCATTTGGAATGTCAAACTGTAAGAAAATTGTAAATTTAATCTTTAAAATGTCATCTAAATGTCATTTTTGGCATTAAAATCAACATTTAAAACTAGAACACTAGAATCATTCGTTTTTAGCCGTAATAATAATTTTTAGCCGGTTAAACCCGAATGATTTTAGTTCTAGGTCTTGTGAAAATATAATTGAGGTAAAAACCTGGTTTTAAATTACCATGTGAAAGACTTTTTACAACATTCTTTGATTAAAAGGTCATTTCAAGGTTAAATAATAAATTATTTCATTTTAAAAATAACATAACTTTAAATTGACGTTTAAAACGTCAAAAATGACAATTAACATTTAATTAATTTAATTAAATGATAATTTTTTAGGTTGAAGCTGAACAAAGTGGAAAATACATAGTTTGTTTCGATCCTTTAGACGGCTCATCGAATATTGATTGTTTAGCATCGATTGGTTCGATTTTTGGCATTTACCGTAAAGAAACTGATGAAGCCCCATCTCCTTCTTTGGGATTACAACCTGGCAATAAGATGGTAGCGGCTGGATATGCTCTTTATGGAAGTGCAACTGTTATGGTTTTAACAACAGGAAATGGAGTTGATATGTTTATGTTGGATCCATCTATTGGTGAATTTATTCTCATTGAGTCGCAAATGAAAATTCCTTTGAGAGGAAAAATTTATTCAATCAACGAGGCTTATGAGAATAAATGGGAACCTGCGATTAAAGAATATGTTAAAAATAAAAAGGATCCATCGAAAGGAAAACCATATGGAGCTCGTTATGTTGGTTCGATGGTTGCGGATGTTCACCGTACTATTAAATATGGCGGGATTTTTATGTATCCGATTACGACTGATGCACCAAAAGGAAAATTAAGGCTCCAATATGAATGTAATCCAATGGCGTTTATTGTAACTCAAGCTGGGGGGTTAGCAACAAACGGAAAAATTCCCATTTTAGATGTTGTCCCAACTAGTATCCATGAAAGATCCCCTATTTTCTTAGGATCTAAAGAAGATGTCGAAGAAGTTCAAGCTCTTATTAATCAACATGCTAATTAATTATTTTTAAATGAAAAGTATAAATAAAAAAATCAAATTTTTAATTACTTTATTTATTTTGCTAATTACTAATTAATTACGGTATAGATTTTTATTCTATACAAAATAGAACATTTACTTTTATTGAAATTACTTTCTGCCATATTTTGATACGTTCACAATTTGTATGAAAGAAAATAAAACTTTCCAACATTCCCTTGAAACAAACAAAAAAATACTTAATAAAAGTAAAATTTGGAGATTAACCTTAATAAATCTTATTTTAGGAGAGGAACAAAGATTCTTATTGTGACTAGTACAAGTTAGCTGTAGGGAATGTTCGAAGTGTCTACATTTAATCTACGAGCGAGGTTTATCTAAAGCTCTAATTCGAACAAAAAAACTTTTCCAAGATACAATCTAAAACAACAATTACGGTCGATTCTTATTTTTATTATTTCCATTTAGTGTTGAGATCCAAATTATTACTTAATTTTACTATTTCACTTTAATTACGTTTAAAATCAATCAATCAAGTTAAACGTCACTTTGACATTTATCATATATCAATAAAATTATTTATATTTTATTTAAGTTTGTCTAAAGTTATTTTAAATCCAAGGAGTTCAGTAACAACGGCTGATAGAGCCGAGAGTATTATTAATTTAATTGTGGCGTAAACGATCGGATTCGCTGAAAGACCCAACACTTTAAATGGACTATCAAGTTGCTAAAAAAAATTAAATTAATAATAGCAATATACAAAAATATATTTCCATAGAAATCAGGGCCCCAAATAAAATGCAACACGTCCAAGGACTAACAGGACTGCAAACAAATTTAATATAAATTCTTATATTAAATATTTAAAACGTCAGTTTTGACATTTAATTTGACATTTCAATGTGACCAACCTTAAATAAATAAAATTTAGAAATCTTTAGAAAACGTCATTTTGACATTAATGACATTAATAATAATTAATTGTTGTGCCTAATAATTGTTATCATTCGGGTTTAGCCGTCTTAAGAGATGTACGGCTAAACCCAAATGTTTCTAGTTCTAGGTCAAATGATAGTTTTAGTGACAGTGTAAGTGTAAAACTAGAACTAACACTATACCTAGAACTAGAATCATTTGGGTTTAGCCGTCTTTAGAGACGTGCGGCTAAACCCAAATGATTCTAGTTCTAGGTATAGTGTTCGTTTTAGTGATAGTGTTAGTGTAAAACTAGAACTAACACTATACCTAGAACTAGAATCATTTGGGTTTAGCCGTCTTTAGAGACGTGCGGCTAAACCCAAATGATTCTAGTTCTAGGTATAGTGTTCGTTTTAGTGATAGTGTTAGTGTAAAACTAGAACTAACACTATACCTAGAACTAGAATCATTCGGGTTTAGCCGTCTTTAGAGACATACTGCTAAACCCGAATGATTCTTGTTCTAGTCTGTTCTGTGTTAGTTCTAGTTTTAGTGGTTCCTCAAGTATCGTATGATACAAATGAGCTAAGTTATAATGATTTAATACAAAAAATTAAATAATAAAGTTTTTATAATAAATTTTAAGTTTAATAACTTTACGACTCACAATTATTTCACTTTTAAACGTCAATTTGACAATTAAATGTCAATATCGTTAAAAATCTACATAGATCTTAAAACACTCAAAAATGAGTTAATTTTATGTAAAAAATCTTATGGAAATTACGAAAATTAGCGAAATATATTACTATAAATAAAAAAATGTATAAAAAACTGGTATGAAATATTCGATATTTATCAAAAGATTTCCAAAAACTTAGGTTGGTACCATTTTAAGGATATAAATGTCAAAATGACGTTTAAATGTTAAGAAGACATTTGTAGCATGTCAAAACTATTTAAAAAAATCAAAAAGAGTTATAAATAGAATAAGAAAAATAAATTTCAACAAAAAAGTTGGAAAAAAATGGAAAACTGTAACATTTATTAGAATGAAATTATTAACACCGTTATTGGAAAATGATCTGTACAAAAAGTAAAACTGTTATTTGACTTTTAAACGTCAATTTGACAATTAAACGTCAATATCGTTAAAAATGTAAATTTCAAAACACTCTAAAATGAGATAATTTAATGTAAAAAATCTTATAGAAATACTAAAATTAACGAAATATGTTACTATCAATAAAAAAATTTATAAAAAACTGGTATGAAATATTCGATATTTATCAAAAGATTTCCAAGAACTTAGGTTGGTACCATTTTAACGATATAAACGTCAAAATGACGTTTAAGCATGTCAAAACTATTAAAAAAATCAAAAAGGGTTATAAATAGAATAAGAAAAATAAATTTCAACAAAAAAGTTGGATGGAAAATGGAAAACTGTAACATTTATTAGAATGAAATTATTAACACCGTTATTGGAAAATGATCTGTACAAAAAGTAAAACTATTATTTGACTTTTAAACGTCAACTTGACATTCGCTGAAGACACACGGCTAAACCCAAAGGTTTCTAGTTCTCGGTCTAGTATTATTGCTAGAGAACTAACACAAGACCTAAAACATGGGCCGAAAATTTTGAAGAAAGATTGAACATGAGAAGTGAAGAAATAGAAAAACCGCTGGACAGCAATGTTTTCTTTCCTTTTTAAAACGTGGTAATCTATTTTACTAAAGATTTTTAATAACTCTTTGCGACAATGGCTTTTTTAAAAAAAAAGTGTTAAATCAGATTTAAATTCTTATGTTAAATATTTAAAACGTCACTTTTGACATTTAATTTGACATTTCAATGTGACCAACCTTAAATAAATAAAATTTAGAAAGCTTTAGTAAACGTCATTTTTGACATTAATGACATTTCTAGTGATACTGCTACTAGAACTAACACTAGACCTAGAACTAAAACGTTTCTAGTTCTAGGTCTAGTGTTAGTTCTAGTTTTAATTGTTATGCATTGTTATACCTAGAAATAGAATCATTCGGGTTTAGCCGTCTTAAGAGACGTAGGCTAAACCCAAATGTTTCTAGTTCTAGGTCAAATGATAGTTCTAGTGACAGTGCAAGTGTAAAACTAGAACTAACACTATACCTAGTACTAGAATCATTTGGGTTTAGCCGCACGTCTCTCAAGACGGCTAAACCCAAATGATTCTAGTTGTAGGTATAGTGTTCGTTTCAGTGATAATGTTAGTGTAAAACTAGAACTAACACTATACCTAGAACTAGAATCATTCGGGTTTAGCCGTCTTTAGAGACGTGCGTCTAAAGCCAAATGATTCTATTTCTAGGTATAGTGTTCGTTTTAGTGATAGTGTTNTTGAACTTTCATTGCTGCCAGTAGTGATTTCTTCCTCAAGAAACATTTGCACCTCAATAATGGCAATATGTCGAGCGACTGCTATGCTTTGGTCAAAGCAGCTCCATATTGATAACTATTTATTTCATCAAAAGTGCCTTCAGTACTTACCAATTTCTGCACGAGTTTGAGTACAATACTTTTCCGAAACTGCCAGTATAATAATTTTCTTTGCGTTTTTATCTGAAAACCCTAAATCTTTAAAGCGAGGGTCCAAAAAAGTTAAAACATTCGATTTTTCATGTTTACAAGACATTCCGCGTATAAAGCGGGTATCATAGTTTTAGATATAGTGTAACCGGGTAACTGGTAAGCAGGATTTAACCCAGAAACAAATTTTTAAAGCCTTCATCTTCAATTACACGAAATGATTGAAAATTCAAAATGAATAATAGCAGTTTATCAAACTGTTTTGTGATGTCTTTGTTTTAGCAGAACGCTCTCAAACCTACAACCAACTAAACGGAAATGGGCAACTGCTATTCGCATGTATTCGCTGTTCGAAAATAAATCGCCGTTATTTTGACTTTGACGTAACTGTCGTTACCAGATTAATTTACAATAAGTTTCCATTATTCGCTTATTAAATTCGTTATTTTTTTCTGATTACAAAAATATAGGGTTCGACAGGTCTATTTCTTATTGTTTTAGAATAAAGTTAAAAATAAACTTATTTTTTAGTGTTGTCAAAGAAATTAAATTTACAGTTTCCTGTAAATTATAACTAATAATTAAATAAACATATTTCTGACATTTGAAACAAATACATTTGTTGAACCATTTAATTTATATTTGTTTCCCCCTGGAATAGGGGGATTGCATATTTTGCTAAAATTGATTCCAAAGGCCTAGCGTTTTAATTCTGTCACAAACTTTCAAAATTTTTGACTTTTTGGGACACAAAGGGTTAAAACAAATACTTTTTGAACCGGAAAAAACCAACACCGTCGATGAGATCTCAATGCATAAGAAGTTTGCTTGAGCTTCAAAGTTAAAACATCTATTTAGACGAAACAAACTTTAATTTCTTTATCTCGCTAAGTCAAAGTCGTTCAAAAAAGGGAAGTTATTGAACTTTCATTGCTGCCAGTAGTGATTTCTTCCTCAAGAAACATTTGTACCTCAATAATGGCAATATGTCGAGCGACTGCTATGCTTTGGTCAAAGCAGCTCCATATTGATAACTATTTATTTCATCAAAAGTGCCTTCAGTACTTACCAATTTCTGCACGAGTTTGAGTACAATACTTTTCCGAAACTGCCAGTATAATAATTTTCTTTGCGTTTTTATCTGAAAACCCTAAATCTTTAAAGCGAGGGTCCAAAAAAGTTAAAACATTCGATTTTTCATGTTTACAAGACATTCCGCGTATAAAGCGGGTATCATAGTTTTAGATATAGTGTAACCGGGTAACTGGTAAGCAGGATTTAACCCAGAAACAAATTTTTAAAGCCTTCATCTTCAATTACACGAAATGATTGAAAATTCAAAATGAATAATAGCAGTTTATCAAACTGTTTTGTGATGTCTTTGTTTTAGCAGAACGCTCTCAAACCTACAACCAACTAAACGGAAATGGGCAACTGCTATTCGCATGT
Organism: Onthophagus taurus; assembly: GCF_000648695.1. Classification (NCBI taxonomy): domain Eukaryota; kingdom Metazoa; phylum Arthropoda; class Insecta; order Coleoptera; family Scarabaeidae; genus Onthophagus; species Onthophagus taurus. The sequence goes on along the minus strand of NW_019281354.1, from coordinate 57,019 downwards.
ATTCGCTGTTCGAAAATAAATCGCCGTTATTTTGACTTTGACGTAACTGTCGTTACCAGATTAATTTACAATAAGTTTCCATTATTCGCTTATTAAATTCGTTATTTTTTTCTGATTACAAAAATATAGGGTTCGACAGGTCTATTTCTTATTGTTTTAGAATAAAGTTAAAAATAAACTTATTTTTTAGTGTTGTCAAAGAAATTAAATTTACAGTTTCCTGTAAATTATAACTAATAATTAAATAAACATATTTCTGACATTTGAAACAAATACATTTGTTGAACCATTTAATTTATATTTGTTTTACACAAAAGTTGGAATAGATTACATTATTTCACATTTTTTATTAATATTTAATATTATTATTAAATGACTTGATAAATTGTTGATAGATGGCACTCATATATATATATTTTTTAATTCAAATAAACATAGAATAGCAACATTTGTTTGTATTCAAAAATTTTCTGAAGTGTCAAATTAAAAATACTATTTTTTAAGATGGATTACGAAAAGTTTAACATGTTAGAATGTTACAAAATAAATTTTATATAAATTTACAGGAAACTGTAAATTTACTTTCCTTGACGACACTAAAAAAAAATTTATTTTTAGCTTTATTCTTAAACAATAAGAAATAGACCTATCTAACCCCATATTTTTGTAATCAGAAAAAAATAACGAATTTAATAAACGAATACTCAGTAATTAAAAAAAACGAAAATTGTCATATCTCAAAATCTAAAAGCGAAAAAATTTTTTTGACTACGTCATCAAATTCTCTGTAAAAAAGTGTCCATATAATATCTTAGTTATAATACTCTACCTATAATAATAACCAAGATAATTGCACTTCTTGGTTTTACGATATTTTCAATTTTGGCCTCTAGGGGAAAAAGAAAAAACGATAGTGCTTTGAGGTTTTCGGCATTAGTAGTTTCTCGAAAAACGAGATCATGACATGTAAGCTACTTTTTTTCTAACTCTTATAGTTTCTGAGTTAGCCTATTTGGACATCGAATTTGAACCACCCTGTACATACAGCTAAACGGAGTGTTTCTAGTTCTAGAGTTAGTTTTACTGCTAGTGTTAGTCTAGTCTATTTGACATGTTACATTTTATGTGGAACAATGCAAATAGGTACGCCCTGGTTTCTATGAAAATATATTTTAGTATAGTATTGCATTTTAAGTGAAATTTTCTGTACTTACTTTAAGTAAATCTGATGCTAATTTTAACACGTTATTAGCTATACTCAATGTGTCTTTGTTTTTGGGTTTCTGCTCCAATTGTAGGTTTAAATTGATTTGTTCCATTGTAATAACGGAAAAGTTACGAGATTTCTCATTGATTTTAGCACCCAAGGTTAAAAAACGAAACAAATAAATACCCAAAAGAGTACACAAAATCATTGCTTCAATTATATTCTCAGATTGGAACGAAATCGAATCCTTAAACAAAAAAAAGATTATTATTAAATTATTTCTTAAGCTAAATCATTTACCTTTAAAAATTCAGTACAAAGAAATACCAATAACGGTATCGTGATCAAAAAGGATGATGATACAATGACATCAACTGATCGTAAGGGACCCTGCTTCTTTAAATACGATCGAACTGAAAGCCATGTCTTTATATTTGCGACGCGATCGAGGCGAAAATGTGGCAAATCGGAATTTCTCGCTCTTCTGCTTGATGTTAAATGCGTAAAAAACTTTGCGTATAATAAGCGATGTTTGAAAGTTCTTTCGGCCACAGATAATAAAAAGAAATAGAAAAAAGAGAGGACGAAACGTTGGACGCAAGATAATAATAATATAATTTGTGCCCTACAATAAAAAAATTAAAATTAATAAGAAATTTAAAATAGCAACTAAACTTACAAAGTTGAATAACCAAATGATGCTTCAAGGGCTGAAGTAACCGAATCTTTATCAAAAGCATTATTAACAATGCCAAAAACGGATAATTGATGAAAATCGTTTTTGTAATCGTTCTTGAAATCGTGCTCATCATTCGAGGTTGTTTGCATGTTTTTAAAAAATCTACACATCGGTGGGGTCAAAGCAAAAAAAGTCGAAAATATCAGACCCAAATAAAAATATTCCATGCTATTCGGCATCGCCTCAACTTTTCGTATAATTAGAGAGCTTATATCTAAAACTTTTAGTCGAGCTTTTCGCATTTCGCCACGCACCCAAATTATGCAATTCACTATTGACAAAAAAAAACGTCAATATTAATCATTAATTATTAAATTATTAAGTTATTACACACCAGCTTCTTTTCCAGATAAACACGCTTTAATATCATTATCAATATCGTCATTATCGCTTGATTCATATTGACTGGATTGACTCATTTCGCAGTTACGGATTGTTGCGTGTCCTTGAGAATCGTTAAATAATTCCAGATCCCACTGTTTCTTTTACAAAAAATAAATAAATTTATTCATTTTATACAGGTTGGTTCAATTTTTAATCGGGACTCTTTACTAGGACGTAGTACTTGCCAAAATAACGCAAATTTTTTATAGAGGATGTGTGAAATGTCTGGAATATAGCCAATAACTTCGCCATTTTAATCGGTTTAGAGCTTATAAATAAAAAATGGTAATAATTAGGTTCAATCTTGTTATGGATTTAATCTTTATGGTCCATTACTAAGGTTTTATGTATAAAAAGTTTTTCTCCATCGCTTTTAGTTTTTGAGTTATGATTGAGTTAATTTTCGAAAATCAACAATTTTGATGTTTAATCGATTTAGAGCTTATAAATAAAAAATGGTAATAATTGGGTTCAATCTTGTTATGGATCTAGTCTTTATGGCCCATTACTAAGGTTTTATGTATAAAAAGTATTTCCCCATCGCTTTTAGTTTTTGAGTTATAATTGAGTTAATTTTCGAAAATCAACAATTTTGATGTTTAATCGATTTAGAGCTTATAAATAAAAAATGGTAATAATTGGGTTCAATAGTGTTATGGATCTAGTCTTTATGGTCCATTACTAAGGTTTTATGTATAAAAAGTATTTCTCCATCGTTTTTAGTTTTTGAGTTATGATTGAGTTAATTTTCGAAAATAAACAATTTAGTACAATCAAGGTAGGCACCGAAATAACGCCGCTGACAGCTTTAAATGTCAAAAAATTGACAGTTCAAACAAATATGGCACAATTAAGAATCCAAATATTAATGATGTATGGATACGGTGAAAGAAAACGCACTCAAAATGAAGTTTGTACACTATTCACAAATTACGAAATCCACACTATCCAAAATGTCAAACAAAAAATTTTTAACACCGGAAGTGTTAAAAACCTTCCAAAAAGTGGACGGCTACTAATGACGAAACTATATTAAATGTGTGTCGCCGTATCCATACATTATTAATAATTCATAATTGTTGAAACTGTCATTTTTTTGACATTTAAAGTTGTCAACGGCGCGCGNTTAGAGCTTAAAAATAAAAATGATAATAATTGGGTTCAATCTTTTTATGGATCTTGTCTTTATGATCCATTACTAAGGTTTTATGTAAAAAAAATATTTCCCCATCGCTTTTAGTTTTTGAGTTATGATTGAGTTAAGGTAAGTCAAGGTAGGCACCGAAATAACGCCGCTGACAGCTTTAAATGTCAAAAAATTGACAGTTCAAACAAATATGGCGCAATTAAGAATCCAAATATTAATAATGTATGGGTACGGTGAAAGAAACGCACTCAAAATGAAGTTTGTACACTATTCAGTAATCTTTACCAGGATACACAAATTACGAAATCCACAGTATCCAAAATGTCAAAAAAAAATTCTTTAACACCGGAAGTGTTAAAAACCTTCCAAAAACTGGACGGCTACCAATGAGGAAACTGTATTAAATGTGTGTCGCCGTATCCATACATTATTAATAATTCATAATTGTTGAAACTGTCATTTTTTTGACATTTAAAGTTGTCAACGGCGCGCGGCGTTATTTCGGCACCTACTTTGATTGTAATTTACTGGTTTAATATTTTCAGAAAACGCGTTTTTTCTTGATTTTTTCTTATACAACCATATTTAATCCATCCCATTTAAAATAACAATGTTGGTTGCCACAGCAACGAACCAAAAAACAAGCCAAAAAATGCAAATGAAAATAAAGTAGTAATAATAATAAAGTAGTATAAACCAGTAGTACATACCCGAAATAAACGATAAAATGTCAATTTTTTTCTCAATTTGACTTGTATTATTTTGGCAAGTACTACGTCTTAGTAAAGTTTTCCCATTAAAAACTGAACCACCCTGTACATAATTTTTCTTTTTTAATAATACTCACTAATTTTTCCATATGATCACAATCTCCATTTAATAATCTTTGCCTAATTTCCGCATCACTACTATCACTCGTACTTGTACCATTACTTTTTAAACTTTCAAAACCATCGTCTTCCATAGAACGAACAACATTCGCCCCTAAACCTTCATTATCAACTCCCGGGTGATGGCGAATCCCCAAATTCGGATTTTTTTTAGTTACACCTTTACACTTTCTACGTTTCCTCTCAGTACTCCCACTACTTTCATCTTCCTCGGTATCTTCACCCATAATATCCGGACGTTTCCTGTGTTTCTTTCGAACGTGTTGCCTATGGATTGTGGGTTTGTATCTGGTTTTATCCGGGGGACTCGTAGCACCGATTTGGGACTGAATTACGCTGTGTACCCACATCATCATGATTGGGATGAGTATTTCCGATAAAGGAACGTCTTCCTAAAAAGTACTTTGTGTTATTTTTATTTAATTATTGAATTTAAATGATATTAAACCTCATTTTCGTCATCGAAACTCGCGTAACTCTGCTTGTGCAGATATATTACGATATGAATAATTTCAACTAAATATAAAACGAGGATGCATCTCGATACTGCCGTTGATGTTTGCCGAGTCCACCAGGTTAAATAAAATGGTAAAAAGACGAAACGAAATGTAGCGAGGAAAGCGACCGTTAAAAAACCATGTTTTGGTTTTGCTTTTGTAAATGATGCACCTAAAAGAATGTTTAAATCTTTTTTAATTTTGATTTGACGTTTATATTCGCACATCCAGTTGAATAGCGCCATGTTTTGATAAATTTCCCAATATGAGGGAAACTACAATAAATAGGAATGGAAATGTTTATAGATAATTTGTAGAGAATTAAATTACCTTTCTGATAGGCTAAAAAAATATGGGAAGTTCCATTTAAAATTTTCTACTTTTTCGACATTGAATATGAAGCAACGGTAATTGAATTTTTGACCACCCTGTATAAACTACTCTGACACAACAAATGACAATCTATTTGACATCATCTGAAGAGTAATCGTGCCAATTTAGAGCTTTTTTCAATGAACGTTAGCTGAGATATGTTGTTTTAAAGAGCATGGTGAAATTTACCAAAAAAAGCTTAAAACCAAAATAACTCGAAAACGAAAAACGCTAGGTGCAAATAACTTTTATCAAAATCAACATATTTTTTACGTACAATTAAAAGGTGCAATAAAAACTATGGCATTTAATTTAAAATAACGAAGTTATGGTCTACTTCCGGTATACCGGAAGTGGTGGCCATCTTGAAAATATTTTAGATCGAATGTTCCGAATGATCAACCCATGCTACCAAAATTTCAAACCTCTAATAGGAATAGTCGAACCTGAAAAAGTTCTAACGAACCAGTTACGTGAGACACCCTGTATATAAAAATCAAATAAAAATGCAGTTTTAACCATTTTGAGCAAATATAACAGTGTTATTATCTTTTCGGTATTTTCTTTAAAACTCTATTATTATTATCTATTACTATTATTAATTATTACTCTCTTTTAAAACAATCAAATTCGACGTTTTATGCAAAAATTAAGAATTCCAAGATGAATATCTCAAGAATGAAGGGTGATATAAAAAAATGTTATTCTTCTATTTCGATTTAGAAATCATTTTTCTATACGATTAGTGCATAATATTACCTATAAAAGTGATTGTTATTAAACACCATTCGAAAAAGTGATTAAAAACGGCGACTTTATAAGGTTAACTTTTATTATTTCATTTCCCAATTCGTAGAAATAATTTTTGCATAAACTTTAAGGTCTGTTTCTGATAGAAAAATGAATTTCAAATCGAAAATAAAGAGTAACTTTTTGTCGTATTATCTTTCGTTCTTGAGATATTCCTGTTTAAAACAATCAAATTCGACGTTTTTTGCAAAAATTAAGAATTCCAAGGCAAATATCTCAAGAACGAAGGGTGATATGAAAAAATGTTATTCTTCTATTTCGTTTTAGAAATCATTTTTCTATACGATTAGTGCATAATATTTTCTATAAAAGTGATTGTTATTAAACACCATTCGAAAAAGTGATTAAAAACGGCGACTTTATAAGGTTAACTTTTATTATTTCATTTCCCAATTCATAAAAATGATTTTTGCATAAACTTTAAGGTCTGTTTCCGGTAGAAAAATAAATTTCAAATCGAAAATAAAGAGTAACTTTTTATCGTATTATCTTTCGTTCTTGAGATATTCCCGTTTAAAACAATCAAATTCGATGTTTTTTGCAAAAATTAAGAATTCCAAGGCGAATATCTCAAGAACGAAGGGTGATATGAAACAATGTTATTCTTCTATTTCGATTTAATAATCATTTTCCTATACGATTAGTGTACAATATTACCTATAAAAGTGATTGTTATTAAACACCATTCGAAAAAGTGATTAAAAACGGGGACTTTATAAGGTTAACTTTTATTATTTCATTTCCCAATTCATAGAAATGATTTTTGCATAAACTTTAAGGTCTGTTTCCGGTAGAAAAATGAATTTCAAATCGAAAATAAAGAGTAACTTTTTATCGTATTATCTTTTGTTCTTGAGATATTCCCGTTTAAAACAATCAAATTCGACGTTCTTTGTAAAAATTAAAAATTCCAAGATGAATATCTCAAGAATGAAGGGTGATATAAAAAAATGTTATTCTTCTATTTCGATTTAGAAATCATTTTTCTATACGATTAGTGCATAATATTTTCTATAAAAGTGATTGTTATTAAACACCATTCGAAAAAGTGATTAAAAACGGGGACTTTATAAGGTTAACTTTTATTATTTCATTTCCCAATTCATAGAAATGATTTTTGCATAAACTTTAAGGTCTGTTTCCGGTAGAAAAATGAATTCCAAATCGAAAATAAAGAGTAACTTTTTATCGTATTATCTTTCGTTCTTGAGATATTCCCCTTTAAAACAATCAAATTCGACGTTTTTTGCAATAATTAAAAATTCCAAGGCGAATATCTCAAAAACGAAGGGTGATATAAAAAAATGTTATTCTTCTATTTCGATTTAGAAATCATTTTTCTATATGATTAGTGCATAATATTACCTATAAAAATGATTGTTATTAAACACCATTCGAAAAAGTGATTAAAACGGGGACTTTATAAGGTTAACTTTTATTATTTCATTTCCCAATTCGTAGAAATAATTTTTGCATAAACTTTAAGGTCTGTTTCCGATAGAAAAATGAATTCCAAATCGAAAATAAAGAGTAACTTTTTATCGTATTGTCGTTCGTTCTTGAGATATTTCCGTTTAAAACAATCAAATTCGACGTTTTTTTCAAAAATTAAGAATTCCAAGGCGAATATCTCAAGAACGAAGGGTGATATGAAAAAATGTTATTCTTCTATATCGATTTAGAAATCATTTTTCTATACGATTAGTGCATAATATTTTTTATAAAAGTGATTAATTCAAGTTTTGTAATTCAGTAAAGGATGAGTCTAGTGGATTATTATGCTATTAAAATACCACAATACCTTATTTTATTTTTTAACTCTTATTTACTTGTATTTATTTACTATAATAGTAAAAAGTAGAGGACTTTAAAGCAAGCTTAACTTTTTTCCATGAAACATAATCCCATTCATTTTTGAACTAGATATGTCAAAGTGACATTTATTGAAATAATTTTTATAAATTTAAAATTTTCTTGCTTTGTAGTCTAAATCAATGAAATTTTTGTAATTACTTTCAGCACCTTTAAGTTTATACACAATTTACTGAGATTAAGAGATTAAAAATATGCATTTATGGCATTATTGAACTAGATGTGCAATGTCAAAGTGACATTTCCTGTCAAAGTGACATTTATGAAAATAATTTTTATAAATTTAAAATTTTCTTGCCTTGTACTAAGTCTAAATCAATGAAATTTTTGTAATTACTATCAGCACCCTTAAGTTTATACACAATTTACTGAGATTAAGAGATTAAAAATATGCATTTATGGCATTATTGAACTAGATGTGCAATATGTCAAAGTGACATTTCCTGTCAAAGTGACATTTATGAAAATAATTTTTATAAATTCAAAATTTTCTTGCCTTGTACTAAGTCTAAATCAATGAAATTTTTGTAATTAGCCCCTTCGTGATCGCGTCTTGTTAAAATTCCAATTGGTTTCTTTTTGTCAATGGTTTTTTCCCATTCTTGTTTGTCATATCGGCCGATTTTCTTTTGATACCTAACAATAAATTAATAGATTCTAATTGAGTCCGATTAAATGATTAATAACACTCACCAAGCGACAAAGTCCTTCGAGCTGTGAGCGCCCATTCTTCTCTTACGAGAAGATTTTTTTTTAATTAAAATCCTTCGTTTTTCCTTTTATGGCGGCGCACTGGGAATTTTAATTCCACCCAATTTAAAATAAACCTGTAACAAATCGCATTTTATTGATTTTTTAAAGGAACACTGTGGCCTAAAATAAAATGTAACCTTGGCATTTCTAATTATTGACCTGTTGCGATTCTAACCTAAACTAATACATTTTTTTATCTCACAAACACGTTATCTTTGCGTGTGTGTGTAAATAAACTAAACAAAACGAATTTATTATTACGCAATATATTTATGTGACCGCAAACATACCTCTTTTACATGTTATCTAAGTCCAGTGACAAACAGCTGATTGCTTTGACAAGCAAGCGAAACGCACGATTCACAAGTCGCGGTCACACTGAATGATTAAATTATAAATCATTTCGTCTCTCTAACCACACAAGAAAGGTTTAAACTCAATTCAAAATTAGATCCCCACCTGTAGGCCGCGTACCTTGCTTTAATTGTTATTTCTATTTCTAAACTCCCTTTCATCGATTGCGTCAACTCTTCTATAACACATAGCACCAACACGTGGGTGTTTTAAGCAAATAAATATAAATTTAATGTTTGCGCAGCTATTTATACGAATAAACAAATACGATAAGAAATTTTTTTTATCATTGTTTTGTTTATGTTTAAAAATCCTAAAAGAATAAAAACAAATTAGTTAATTATATTACTCCGTTACAAATACCTTTATCTTGAATAAATTAATTTAAAAATATAAATATTAATTTAATAAACATCGATTTGACACTTCAAAAATTTTGACTTTGACACATCAAAAATTACAGGAAACTGTAATCAAATTTAAACAATTTAATTTAAATGTTTAATTAAACATTAATTCTAATGTAATCAAAAACTTAAAATATTCTATTTTCTTTAATGAAGGTAATCTTTTATTAACCGTTATTATTCCCCCACCTTAAAGTGAACGCACCTTAACCTAACTTCATACTTAAACGTTAACCTATAAACAAAGCGTAAGTTTGCTTACGTTTGAAATCGTTCCAATTGATTTATTTCTCATAAAAAAATGACCGCCGACTTCTACATCCGTTATTACGTCGGCCACAAAGGTAAATTTGGTCATGAATTTCTCGAATTCGAATTTCGCCCCGATGGAAAGCTCCGCTACGCGAACAATTCTAATTACAAGAACGACACGATGATCCGAAAAGAAGCCTACGTCCACCAATGCGTTATGGAAGAACTCAAAAGGATTATAATTGATTCGGAAATAATGCAAGAAGACGATTCATTGTGGCCCCCACCCGATCGTATTGGACGCCAAGAACTCGAAATTGTCATCAACGATGAACATATTTCTTTCACCACGTCTAAAACGGGCTCTTTGGTGGATGTGAGCCAATCGAAAGATCCTGAGGGATTGAGATGTTTCTATTATTTAGTGCAAGATTTGAAATGTCTTGTGTTTTCTTTAATCGGGTTACATTTTAAAATTAAACCTATATAATGTAGTTATTTTTGTAATATGTTTGATGTCTAAAAAATTCAAATTAATAAAACTAATAATTAAATAAAAGTTTGGTATAATTCAAGAATCATCATAAAGTGTCCTTTACAGCTTTTCCTGTATCTTAGATGCTTCAAAATCCTTATTGCCTTTTTTTGCATTTTAAAAATCTCTTCAGACTCTCCTTCTTCCATATTAGTATTCCATATACTGCCATACCATAGAATTACACAAAATACACATTTTTTAGCTCTTCTCCAAGCAATATTTTAGAATACCACTCACAGGCAATACAGGAAACTCGCTAATTTCTTTTTTAATTCTATTATGTGATACTAATCACCCCAAGAATGGGTTTCAGATAATGTTACACCTAGAAATCTTGTCGTTCGATTTTTTAACTCTTGTGTTTTTCTGGTATAAAAGGTTTTTCCTTGTTTAAGTGTAAATAATTCGATTTGAACCAATTGTTGGTTGTATCTAATGTTTTTTGAGTCTTTTGATCCTGAAAATCCTTTGAAGTATTTATAAAAGAGGTGTCATCAGCATATAGATACATAGAGTCTGCCTGTATATTTTGATGCAAGTCATTGATATACAATAAGAATAAAATGGGGCCCATTTCAACCTTCCTCCAATTAGATATTGCTTGATTCCAATAAACCTGTTGCTGCCTATCATGAATATAAGAATTCATCCATAATATTGGTCTACAGAATCAAAAGCCTTGCTAAGATCACAAAAGGCTACTTGCATGTAACAAAAATGAAATGCATATGAAAAGCAGGTATTATGTTTTGAATTACAGTAAGAAGTGCTGTCATTGTTGATTTTTTCTATATGTTTCATGATTCTGTTTTTTTTATCATAGTTTCGAAAACCTTTGACACTATTGTATATTTTATTATTAGCGTGGATACTGCATTTATCAGGGTTCTCTGCCTATGTGTTCAGACATTACTTGCTAAATGCTATATTGGTGAGTTTTGCCTTTAAGTTGGAATTATTCCTAAATATGAATCAAATCAACACAATTAGAAAAACCAATAATTGAATTATTGACTTAGTTTTTACTAACTTAAACTGTCAAGTCGGTATCTAGAGGGAATTGTACCCCTTCGTTCCTGGCGTTGTCCGATGCTTTGCCAATTGATACTACAAAATCTTCATTGATATTTCCAAAAGCTGCTATCCGTCGGTATATCTTTCGAAAAGCCAATTTTCCAATTTTGTATGATGATATTGCTCGCATGATTGGTTATTTTTGGAAGTTATTGAGGACGTTGATGAAATGTTGGACTTATTTTATTCTGCACTTTATTTATGGTTTGATACAGGAGTCAGTGCCTTGTATTCAGCAAAACACAGATACAATTAAAAATCTTAAGAGCAAAGAATATTATAGACGCAAATACAAAGCTACTAAACAAACATTCTACCGTGATTATTTCATTAGAATGCGTTCACTAGTAAAAGATAGTAACCTTAGTTAATAATAGCTCATTATATGCGAGTAGAATACTATACTTTGTCCACGACTACTATTTAAATAAATTTTTGAATAAAGTTTAAACGTCAATATGACACAAATTCAATGTAACCAACTGTAACCAACTTCACAACAATTTGTCAAAATTAAATGTCAATTTTATGAAACTCATGTTTTTTTTAGGAAAATTAATTAATTTATGCTTAAATCATACGAAAAAAGGAATTTGTTTACGTCTTTTTAATGTCAAACCTTTAGAAAGTCCTAAAAAAATTAAATGAAATTGAAGTTTTTTTTTAAATTTTGACGTTTCAATTACATTTTTAATATGTGTGCATGTATAAAACAGTAATAACGAAAACAATAAAACAATGTAACGCAATATTATATTATATTTTTCCTTCAATGACGTCACGTTTCTTACCTCACCATATATCATAGTTTCTCTTTCGAATCATTCGGGTTTAGTCGCATGTCTCTCAATACGGCTAAACCCCAATGATTCTAGTTCTAGTGTTAGTTCCACATAGTATCAGTACTAGTGCAAAACTAGAACTAACACCTATTACAAGGACGGCTAAACCAGAATGAGTTTAGTTCTAGATCTTGTGTTAGTTGTAACGATAGTGCTAGTGTAAAACTAGAACTAACACAAGACCTAGAACTAGAATCATTCGGGTTTAGCCGTCTTGAGAGACGTGCGGCTAAACCCGAATATTTCTAGGTCTAGTGTTAGTTCTAGTTTTAAATATTGTTTAGCGTTAGATTGTGGTATATTTTTATTGAAAGAAAAGTAGAACTAACACTAGAACTAGAAANCTCTTAAGACAAAAGTTGTAGCAAATTTTACCCTTTACACATTGCTCTGTAACACTTTTGCTCTCAGATGCATCAATGTAGAGAAATATTCGAATATATGAAAATTGGAAGAATTCATAGTTTCACAAGTTGCTAATGGGAAAAAAAGATTATTCCGAGCATGATACAGAATAACTGTTACAACAAAAGTTGTTTCAAATAATATATCTACATATAAACAAAGCATTAATTTTCTAAATTTATAAACATAACCTATAAACGTCAAACGTGAACGTCAAACTAACCTAACCTCAATCTAAACTGATAATAAAAAAAGCATAAATTTCATAAAATTACACATTTTAAGAACGATTTGCTTCAAAAATGGAAGAAACGGACAACTTAAAAGATATTATGAAGTTAATAACGGATATAAAAGTGCGGTAAGTAATTAAAATATCAACATATGTGCTATTTTAATCATAATTATAAAATAAATCTCTATATTAATCAGAAGAGTGAAAACTTCGTATGATATAGCTTTAAAGACCGAGAAATTAATTGAAAATTACATTGCTGTAGGAAAATGGAATACAGCGAGGTAAATATATTTTTTTTTTTTTGAGGTTATGTCAAAAATTAAATTAATTTTTTCATCAGAGATTTAATGGGAACGATTCGAAAATACATGGAAACAATCAAACAATACCTTCCCCACGAAGCAACAATAAATAACGTAATGAGACATATTTTAAAAATAATCAGGGATGAGTACGATTTAGGTTTCAAAAATAAAGGTGACGAATCCACTTTGTACGCTTTATTAACATCGAATCCCGATGATCAAAGCTTGAAATATGGTCAAAAAATGGAAAGTTTAAAAACGGCATTATTGGATCATTTATCAGAATACAAAACTGAACTTGAAACAAGCGCCGATAACATTGCAAGTCAAGCGGCGGATCATATTCATACAAACGAAATTATTTTAACAATTGGACAATCCGATACGGTTACTAAATTTTTATTGCAAGCGGCTAAAACGAGGAAATTTCAAGTTATCGTTGTTGAATCGGCTCCAAATTATGATGTAAGATAAATAAATCAATTTATAATTATAATTTAGTTAACGATTTTTGATTAGGGTCATAACATGGCTGTAAATTTGGCGAATCATAACATTCAAACAACTGTAATTCCGGATGCTTGTATTTTTGCGATGATGTCTCGAGTTAATAAAGTTATAATTGGAACACATACAGTGATGGCTGATGGAAGTTTAAGATCAGTTTGTGGAGTACACACCGTTACTTTGGCTGCACAACATTATTCAATACCTGTAATAAAATAAAAACCCATAATTTAAATTAATTTATTTGATACATTTCGTTTTAGGTAATTTGTCTTGTACATATGTATAAATTAAGCACCATTTATGCCACATCCCCAGAACACCCAACCTTTAACATTTTAGGTTCACCTGGTGCTATATTACCATATTCAAGTGGACCAATTTTAAATAAAGTTCACGTTTATAACCCAGTTTTTGATCACGTCGAACCGGAATTAATCTCTTTATTTGTTACACATCAGTAAGATTTTTATTATTTTAAGATTTTAACCTCACTTTTTATTGTCTTTTAATATTTTAGAGGAGGGAATACTCCATCCTATGTTTATCACATGTTGTCCGAGCTTTATCACCCAGATGACTATGAATTATAAATTAATTATAATTAAAACAAATAGAAATAAAAGGTTTTGGAAAAATTCAAGAATCTTCATCGACGATTTTTTTTAATCAATGTGATATGACCCAAAAAACACGTTAAAAATAAAAAGAAAAGTTTAGAACATATCGAAAAATCACTTTAAAGTTTCGATGTGACGTCACAATAATAATAGCATACTTTGTCCAGGTCCAAATTTCAAAAAACGTCAATTTAATGTAATTTTTTTAGGACTTTCTAATGGTTTGACATTAAAAAAGCGTAAACAAGTTCCTTTTTTCGTATGATTTACGCATAAATTAATTAATTTTCGTAAAAAAAAAACGTGACGTTTCATAAAATTGACATTTAATTTTGACAAATTGTTGTGAAGTTAGTTACAGTTGGTAACATTGAATTTGTGTCATCTTGACATTTAAACTTTATTTAAAAATAATTATTTAAACACTAAACAAGTGTTATTAAATTCACGAAATAAAGAGTTAAAACTATAACTAACACTAGATATAGAACTAGAAACATTCGGGTTTAGCCGCATGTCTCTCAATACAGCTAAACCGAATGATTCTAGGTCTAGTGTTAATTCAACTTTTATTTCAATGAAAATAGACAACAATTTAGCGCTTAATAACAATTAAAACTAGAACTAACACTAGACCTAGAACTGGAAAAAATCGGGTTTAGCCGTGCATCTGACAAGCAATGTTAACCTTACATTTTTCTGTACCTACAACTTGTCACAATCTGATTGAATCTGATAAGTTTATCAATCTGATAAACTTAAAAGTAAAGTCATTGTCTCATGTAACTGGTTCGTTAGAACTTTTTCAGGTTTCACTATTTTAAAAAATAAATAAAAAATATGCTTAATTGAGCCAAAATCCCCATCAAAATACGTTTTTGGGCTCGCAAACTATTTATTTATAGTGATTATGGACTCTAAGAAGTGATCTTTCCCCGAAATTGAAGAAGAAACGAAAACATAACCTAACTTTTATCTGTCATTTTAAAATTTTTGAGGATTTAATTTATTTTTTTGAAAAAAGCTTATTTATGAGTGATTTTTTAAGATAATAAGGAAAAATTAATCATCATTCAGGTAAAGATTTTAAACTTTTATGATTATTATTTTTTTTATTTTAAAAATTTTTTTTCTTCTAAATAATTGCTCACCCCACCTAGCGACAACCATCCATATTAAGTCAGTTTTGACATTTAAACCCTACGATTAGATTTCTAGCTAAAATTATGAAATTTTGCGAAGAAATAAGTTTAATTAAGCCAAAATCACCATCAAAATACGTTTTTGAACATCTAAACTATTTATTTACAGTGATTATGGACTCTAAGTAGTTCTTTTCTAAATAGTTGGTCACCCCATCTAGCGACAACCATCCATATTAAGTCAATTTTGACATTTAAACAGTAAGATTACATTTCTAGCTAAAATTATTAAATTTTGCGAAAAAATAAGTTTAATTGAGCCAAAATTCCAATCAAAATACGTTTTTGGATTCTCAAGCTATTTATTTACAGTGATTATAGACTCTAAGAAGTGATCTTTCCCCGAAATTGAAGAAGAAACGAAAACATAACCTAACTTCTATCTGTCACTTTCAAATTTGAGGTTTAATTCTTTTTTTAAAAGGTAAAAGATTTTAAAAAGGAGAAAAGATGAAAAAAGAAGCATTAGGATGAAAAATACACAATTTAATGTGCAATACCGATCTATTTACGCCTTAAAACACTAACTCTAAAATAACACAGTCTTGAATCATAATAAAGGAATAAAAAGTTTAAGTCAAACCTATCCTAATTTGAATAAATAAATAAAAATGCATGTATTCATAATTAAACGGCATAAACAACCACTAAGTTGGCTCAGTTTCCTGTTTTTTAACCTCAACATAAGCTGTATTCTCGAACCATTCCTTATGGTCAATCAGAAAACTAAATTAAAAAAGAATTAATAGATTATTTAATTAAGTATGAAAACTTACTCTAGGAAATGTTCAAAACGTCCAACGAGTGCTTTCATTTTTTGATCCGACATACAAGTATTATTCAATAAATCGGGTAATTTCACTAAAAAAACATTTTAAATATTGATTTTCTCGCATAATTAAAAATAACGCACCAAATAATCTTGTTAAATGAACCACCCCAAACACCAATGAAGGAGGAGGAGGACATTGACTATAAACATGTTCAGGTAAAGCTTTCCAAACTGGAATCTTCATCATTTCCCCACTCATATTATTATTATTACTAAAAATGAATTCGTTAGAACTTTCATTAATAATTACAAAACTTTTTAATAATACTTTAGTGAAGCTTCTTTTGATGAAGAACTCTCCCCATTACCATTAGTTGCATCTCCAGATCGATTCGATCGTAAATTTCGCCGTGTTCTCATCCTAAAAGATATATTATCATTTGAAAAGAGTTCTTCGTCTTCGTTCCGCGGAGAATTAGTTTCTTCGTGATCATTTAAATCAGTTTTTGAACTAAAAAAAAAATAATTATAAATAAAAATTAGATGTAATAATTAAAAAATTACTGATTTTCATCTTTCATTGACATTTTTAAGGGCGTAAATTTTACTTGAGATGTTTGAACCATATCTTTTTCACATCTATACAACAATAAATCGTGTAGGGTAAAATCGAAATAAATTCTGATACCATCGAGAACTTCACGGCATAAATTTAAACTAAAAAATTTATAAATTTTAAAACAATAAAAAAAATTGAATTAAAAAATTTACTTTCGTTGCACTTCTTCGATAGTAATTTTAGGCGAATGAGTATAAGCTCGATATTTCGTGGTTTTTTCATTTAAACAATTAAATTGGTTGCTAACATATTGTTTCCAATAAGATTCTAAAATTGTAACTACATTTGGGGTAGCGGGGAGTCTTTGCAGCTAAAAATAACTTCATTTAGAACATTTAAAATAAAATTTAAATTAAATTTACTTTGTTTCTGCTATGTAAAAGATAATAATCGTGTTCGAGACGTGTTTTAAGTTCTTGGTGTAATTCTAACACAACTCCTTCATCATCGCCGGAGGAGGACTCCTCCGAACTGGAGGTGTGCCTTCCTTCTTCCTCCTCCATCACAGCAGGACTCCCACAGCTGCCATCTTCAGAGGAGGCGTTCGCTTTATCGCTAATCTTGCGCTTTTTACGTTCTTTACGATACAAATAAGCCCCTCTAAAAAAATATTTTAATTAAAAAATTGATTTAAATTTAATTCATTAAAAAATACTTACAAATGCAATTGAGATTTTTCCGCTAAATCTTTCTGTAATTGCCGATTTTCCGGGGTATCTTTTAACACAAACTCTTCCCCAACACACCTATCCCAAGAAGAATTCCAACCCTAAATTGACAACACAACATAACCTCAAAATACAAAATAATTTTCGAATTTACCTGGAAATGAATTAAAAACTCCGTAACTTTCCGTCCTCGATGATCTTTATTAACGAAAACCTCTAAAACCTACAAAAAAATATACTTAAAGCAAGTTTAGCTTAAAAAGTGGCAGTGTTGAAAGTGAGGTTAGATTACGCTTACTTTTGAATCGTAAAGCACCTTCGCCTTAGTGGGGTCGGGTTCGTAACATAAAACGCGTTCTCCTTCTAAAAATTTCAATTTTACACCCCTGGTCGAAACCATTTT
This sequence comes from Onthophagus taurus, assembly GCF_000648695.1. Classification (NCBI taxonomy): domain Eukaryota; kingdom Metazoa; phylum Arthropoda; class Insecta; order Coleoptera; family Scarabaeidae; genus Onthophagus; species Onthophagus taurus. The sequence continues at coordinate 39,142 of NW_019281354.1, read as the reverse complement.
CTATTTAAACCCGTTTTTGGATACATTTGCACGGGAGAGGATGCAAAAACCATAGACGTTTTTAGGTCAATGGATCAACCAGGTTACTTTATCTTTATTCTTTTCTTACACGTTGATACCGCACACTCCATCTTTGTTTTACAAATTGTTTTACACATTTTTTTTTATGCTATAAAAAATAATTAAAATGTCTGTATTTTGGTGTGAAGTTAGTCGATAATAAATTTGTGATTAATTATTATTTCTTTTAATTAAATAATTATATTGTGCTATTATTATCTTTAATTATTTTATAATTACACCAAATTAATTAATTATAATTTATATTATATTTATATTTAACTATATTTATATTATAACAGGTGCAAAAACTGTATAAAATAAAATTTGATTTATTTTTTGAATTCTCTTCCCCAATCTAACACCACCATTCGTTAGCTAACAAACTATCTAATTACCTAACGAAGTAGTTGGTCGTTTGTTAGAAAAGCCACCGACCCCAAGAAGACCTACGGCTTACATAAACGAATCCAATTAAGTCCAAATTTAATTAACTCCACTCCACCCCAAAGCAAATACAAGAAACCCAAGCCATACTCAATTTATAAGTTGTTCCACGCGAAAAGAGGATGGAAGTAGAAAATAGTAAGTTTACGATTTTGATCTTAAAAAAAGGAAGTGCCGATTTGTTCTAATCGAAGTCGTTTTCTTTCCCTTTCGTAAGCGAAAATTGCTAAAACTGGGGGATATCGTTACGATAACGGCACGGTTTACGTTGGAAATTGGAGCAACGGCGGTTTAAGGGAAGGATTGGGCCATTTACAGTTTCAGGATAATTCCCGATACGACGGTTACTTTCAGGATGGGTTATTTAACGGTCTCGGGGTGTTAACTTTCCCCGATGGAGCCAAGTAAGGTCAAAACGGACCGATTAACCTTTACAAAAATATTTTAGAGATCCCCCCAATTTACTCGTAGCATTTATTACCCATATAGAAACAATAAACGTAATTATTACACCTATTTTTATGGTAGAAACATGATCGGAATATCGAAAAATATTTAGAAAAAACCTTTTTTTATTAAAGTAATCGTAAAGTGTGATTTATTACAGTGTAGATTTGTTGTTTATTATAAAAGAATCTAAAACGATCTTTGTCGCGTCAGGTACGAAGGTGAATTTCTTGAAGGTTGGTTTCATGGTTTTGGTATTTTTTGGAGGTCAGATGGAATGAAGCACGAAGGAGAATTTCGTGGAGGAAAAATGTGGGGATTAGGTAAAGATTTTAAAAAATAACGTAATACATTGTCAAAATGACATCTTAAATGTCAAATTGACTAGATATCTGTCAAATGCACTGTCATTTATATGACAATTTAAATGTTAATCAATAATTATGCTATAAAATGCCATAAAATTCAAGGTACTTTGTTCAATTTAAACGTCATAATAGCAATTGATACAATAAAATGTTACGGGACACGTTAAATGTCAAATTAGAAACCTCCTTAACAAATTGACAATTATAAATCATGTTTTTTTTTGAAAAATTTATGTTTAAAATGTCAAATTAACTGTTTATCCGTCTTGTTTCGATGTATTTAAGTTTAATCATCTTGCTCTAAGATCTTATACTGCTCAAAGTGTTTTGAATGTGGAGTGGTTTCAACTTGGTTAATAAATGTAGCTTAAATAATAGATTTGGGCGAAATGGGCCAAAAAGCTCGGTCAGTATCCTTCATATTAGATATTGTTTTATGCCACAAAGATTCAAGACAAAGAAAAGTTATCTTGCTTATATTTTCTTCCAAAATCATTTTTTCAACATGAGTTCTAAACGAGACATAAGAAAATTTATTCCATTGCCATTTGCATTATTACTTGATTCTAGTCTCAAATTGATAAGCCAATAACTGTCCTTGTTTGTTTGGGGCCCAAGTAAGCATCGTTTAACTTACTTTGAAGTCAACGCTGGGTAGTAGTTCTTCAAAATCTCGCTGTACTTCATTATTTTGATATTTTCATTTCTTAAAAAATAGCCAAGAAGCTGTCGAATATCTAAAAAATTATAATTATATAAAATGAAAATCCTTTAAAACGAGCTCTAATATTACCAAAGGAGATAAATGTCAAATTGGCAAGATATCTGTCAAATACACTGTCACTTGTATGACAATCAATAATTATGCTATAATTTGTCATAAAATTCAAGGTACTTTATTCAATTTAAACGTCATTAAACGATACGGTAAATGTCAAATTAGAAACTTCTTTGATAAATTAACATTTATAAAGTGTGACTCTCTAGGCTAAATGTTTTTCTTTGAAAAATGTATGTTTAAAGCGTCAAATTAACTGTTTATCCATCTTGTTTCGATGTATTTAAGCTTAATCATCTTGCTTTAACAATAAGATCTTATGTTGCTCAAAGTGTTTGGAATGTGGAGTGGTTTGAAATTAGTCCATGAATATAACTTAAATAATAGATTTGGGTTGATCCTACAATTCAAGCACAAATCGACTTTTACATTCCCAAGCAATATCTATGATTAACAGTTGCTACTTTGTTAAAAAGACCTCGAAATGGGCCAAAAGACTTTCATATTAGATATTGCTTTATGCCACAAAGCTTCAAGACAATGAAAAGTGTCTTCAACATGAGTTCCAAGCGAGATATAAGAAAATTTATTCCATTGCCATTTGCAAATGTAAATGGCCGAATTCTTCATTATTTTAGAACTTATTCTGCATTAACTTATTACTTGATTCTAGTCTCAAATTGATCAGCCAATCACTGTCTTTGTTGGTTTGAAGCAAAAGTAAGCAGCGTTTAGATGACTTTGAAGTCGACGCTGGGTTGGGTTGGGCTTTTGATATTTTCATTTCTTAATAATAGCCTAGAAGTTGTCGAATATCTAAATCCGAATGTTTCTAGTTCTCTGTCTAGTGTTACTTCTAGTGGCAGTGATGCTAGTTAGCATAAGATATTACTATGTTGTATATTTTTATTAAACTAAAACTAGAACTAACACTATTACTAAAACCAACACAAGACCTAGAACTAGAATCATTCGGGTTTAGCCGTCTTGAGAGACGTGCGGCTAAATCCGAATGATTCTAGTTCTCGGTCTAGTGTTAGTTCTAGTATTGCACTATCGTTACAACTAACACAATACCTAGAACTAAAGTCTTTCGGGTTTAGCCGTCTTGAAAGACGTGCGGCTAAATAATAAACTAATAATATAAATATAAACTTTTTAATTTATTAGGTTTAACAACTTTTACTGATGGAACGACTGGATTTCCAAAATGTGAAGGATTTTACCAAGACTGTCGAATGGTTAGAAAAAAACCTTGCCCAGAAATAATACAAAGGGCTCAAAAAATCGCTTTTATGGCCAGGAATTTAATTGATACCTCCTCTTAATAATTAATTGTGTTCGTGATTTTGTCAAAAATGACATTAATAAAAATTGATTAATCAATTCGTGTTAAATTTAGCTTGTCCCAAAAATAACCCTATCATATACTTGGAAGAAATAAAAATACTTATCAAGTCAATCAAAAAAATATCGCCCACGTCTCTCACACTGAAAATCCATAAGCTTTTCGCAAGTTCGAATGACGTCGAAGCGCTTGCGCGGCGGTGTAATTTTCATTCACAACGTTCGTTTTCCAGCGGCGGCGCGGCGCGAACGATATTGGCAAGTTTTCCACGAGTGTCGGGCTCATTTTAGGCGCGACAGCCATGTTCTTAACAACCACTAGCGTTTCCAATATTTTGATCATCCTCTCGCTCATCGCAACATCATCACAATTCCAATTTAAACATCACACCAATGAAGAATTGATCGAAACCCTTGAAAACGTCCATAGAAGATGTCCGAACGTAACAAGAATTTATACTTTAAGCGAGCCGTCTGTTCGTGGAGTTCCTTTATACGTCATTGAGTTTTCAGCAAAACCTGGAAGACATCAAATATGTAAGTTAATTAATTTTTATTTTTAATTCATAATGGAGAATTATAAAAGGGTTAGTTTTTAATTTGTGGTGGAGCTAAAGGGGTATTAAAAGTTCTAAAAGTGTTCGAGAGTAATTTAATCGTCCATAAAAGTTTTTTTGCCACTTTCAAAACGAAACTTTTTAAAGGGAGTAAAACTAATTATCCACACAAAGAGGGGGAAAAGGTTTAAGTGTACAAAATGAGTTTAGAAATTGATCTCCTCTTTCAAATAAAATTAGCCATCCAATTTAAAGAAGCTGATGTGGTAGAAAAATTTTCGCTTTAAATCTCGACTTTAGAAGACGAAGAGGAATTGAAGTAAATAAAAAGATTACTCTGATTTTTATTATTTTCTTATCACTTAATCAATTTAAGTTAACTAGGCGATAAATCATTAAATTTTGTTCGAAATAAACCGGAAATTTATTGATATAATCAACAATTCATCTCATTTCGAAACTAATAATTTTATTCGAGTTCATTATTCATTTCCATGACAAAAAAGAAACACAAATTGCACGAGTACAAAACCAGGATAACAAAGGGAGGCGATTTGTGAAAAAAGTGACCTAAAAAACGATTGGGGTGATAAAACAAAAACGAGGTATTGTTACGAACCGTATCTATTACGGTGTGGTTTGGATTTGTAAAAGGTTTTGTGGAAACAAAACATTTGTCACTCGAGAGATATTAATATAGCTCGAAGAGTCTATCTTGAGAGTTTTAAGGGTGGAGAAAATGTTGTTTAAAATGAGATATGGGTGGAAATAAAGTTTGAACTGAGATAATTAAGAGATAATCGTCACGATTCAAAAAAAAAACATTTTCTTTCTTTTTTGTTGAATTATTTTCCGTGGATTATTCTCGTGTGAACTGTGGTTTTGGTCCGGAAGTGTCCTGGACGCAAATTTATGATTCGATTTTGCGTCGTCGCAATTTTCATCCCAGACCGTTTGCGGTAATGCGATTTTCCCCGGGAAACGAACGTTCCCCGTGTTAGAAAATCGTCCGGGAAAACCGTCTGCGGCTTGATTTACTGTCCGCAACCATCGGGCGAATTGGATTCTATTCCATGCTAATTTTCCCATCGAATTATTTTCATTGCAAAAATAGTTTCCCTCCAATTATTCAGAAACGTCAAAATGACAAGATAATATATTAAAATGACAGTTTAATGTCAAGATGACAAGTTCAAATGTGATAATACAGGTATCTACTTAATATAGTGTTCATTATCCTAAAAACATTAAGCATCACGAATTTGCAATTTCATTTTCAGTTAAGTGCTATAAACAAGCTTTACTTTTTAGTAACTGTTATTTATAAAACCTTTCTTTTATTTCTCTTTATTTTCTTCTAACCATTCACATCGCTCCATTTTATCAAAATAATCATCATTGATATTACAAAAGCGAAACCAGCTTTTTTGTATGGGGTGATCATCGTTCGAAAATTCGTTTCCACATCTCTAACCCAAGCTCGTTCTGAAAATTTAATAATACATAATTAAAATGAATTTGACGTTATAAAAAGTGAGGTTATGAAAAAATAAAAACTTCAATGATTAATTTTAAAGAAAAAATCACTTCTTGATACCTACATCGACTTTAAATAAATAGTTTAGGTCTTCAAAAACGTATTTTGATGGGTTGTTCAGTTCAATTAAACATTTCTTTATGAAATTCGATGATTTTAAGGAATAAGATTTAAACGTCAAAATATCGAGACTTAGTACGCTTGGTTAACGTTAGATGGGGCTCATTTCCGATATAACATTTAAATATTTATTTATGAAGTAATAAATAAAAATTAGAAAAGAAATTACATTCTAATTAGAATCAATTAATTGTTTTTTTTTGATTCAATTAATGATTATTTTGAAAAAGGTTTCAATTTTACGAAGAAACGCTTTGGTCTACTTTAAAATGTCAAATTTATATTATTTAGATATTTACATTATTTAATTATTATTTCTTTCTTAAAAATTAATTTTTTTATACTCAATTTGTTTCATTTATTAAATTGATTTATAACCAAATTATTTATGGATCATTTCTTATAATTAATTATATAATTATTTTTTGTATGTACTCGTTAAAAATGGCTGTATTATTTGTAGCATCGGTGGTTCAATGGTAGAATGCTCGCCTGCCACGCGGGCGATCCGGGTTCGATTCCCGGCCGATGCATTTTTTTTTCTTTTTTTAAATTTATTATAATTAAGATATTATTAATTATATTAATGAGGATTCGTTATAAATAAATAAAACATTTTTTAGAATCTAATATTCCCATTTAAATGGGTTAAACACAATTCGTTTTTCAATCCGGCAAAAACGGCCACAGAAAAGTTAAAACGACCATCTCTCATCGTGATTTACCACTTCTGTAAACAAATTTCCATTCTACTCTAAAACTTTAAACGTAAATCACCTCGAATTGTGGAGATATCACGAAATTAACATCATAAATTAATTAAGGCGTTCTGAATACCTAAAATGAAAGCTTTTTTTGTTCAATTTATTCTTTGTTCAACTTTAATGGTTTAAAGCAAAATTGTTTGGAAATGTACATATAAAATAAAGTTGCATGTTTTGAATTCTTGTTCTACATATTTCAGTTGATAGCTAACCATTAAGAAAGGTCGTTTAATGGATATGTTCGTGACATCTTTCTTTTATTCCTTTTTATATATTTTTTAACCATTCGCGCATCGAAAGCATATTTCCGCCCTATTTACGTCGAGTTTACGTCACAGCTGTTGTGCTGAAAACGACAGCTGGATAAAACCTTTTTTATTCTCCTCAATTTATTCAAATCGATATCTCATTAAATGATAACTTAATAATAATAAAACTATTTATTTTTATCTTCTTTATAGTAACACCTGAATTCAAATACATTGGAAATATGCATGGAAATGAAGTGTTGGGTAGAGAAATGTTGCTGGCTTTAATAACATATCTCTGCGATCAATATTTGATACGTGACAAAGAAATAACGACGTTATTATCGATGACAAGGATTCATATTTTGCCTTCGATGAATCCCGATGGGTGGCAAAGAGCTACGGACACAGTAACTAATCTAATCTCGATTACAAAAATATATTTAAATAATTAATTTTATTTTTAGGGAGGTAAAGATTACTTAATAGGTCGCCCGAATAATAATTCGGTCGATTTAAATCGAAATTTCCCCGATTTAAATAAAATTATGTACAGTAACGAACGAAATATGGTCGATCATAATAATCATTTATTACAAGAAGTCGATAAATTGAGTCAACCTGTAAATAAATATTAATTTCTTAATAAAATAAACATTTTAATGAACGTGTTTTTAGCTCCAACCCGAAACGAGAGCAGTAATTCGTTGGATAATGTCGATACCGTTCGTTTTAAGTTCAAATCTACACGGTGGCGATTTAGTTGCAAATTATCCCTACGACGAAAGTAGATCGGGAAAACCAAGCGGTCAATACGCCAAAACACCCGATGATGACACATTTCGTCATTTAGCTTTAAGTTATTCAACGTATCATAAAGATATGGCCGATCCCAGTCGGAAAGGTTGTGGAGATTCCGATTCAGATAACTTTGCGAAAGAAGGTGGGATAACGAATGGAGCGAAATGGTACAGTTTAGAAGGCGGCATGCAAGATTTTAATTATTTATCGAGCAACGATTTCGAGATCACATTAGAATTGGGTTGTCAAAAATATCCGCCGGGTGGACAATTACAAAATGAGTGGCATAAAAATAAAAACGCTTTAATGAATTTCATGTGGCAAACTCATCTTGGAATTAAAGGAATTGTTTATAGTACGGCTAGTAAACAACCAATTAGTAATGCTATTATTCATGTAAAGAACATAACTAATGGAATGGAGAAAGATATCGAACATGACATAACATCTGGTAATTAAAAAATACTCCTTTTGTCCCAAATTATGGTATACAAAACTTTGAAAACTGCTTTATTGTATTTGTAAAATTGTTTTTTGTTGTAAAAATAGTTTTTGGCGATGTTTGGTGCTGCAAAGACAGAATGGCATTGAAGAAGCCAAGGTCTAAAACATTTCAAATCAGGATTATTATTATCTCTTGATCCTTCGGCCAGCAATTCTGCATCGTTTTCATAAGAATGCGGTATTGCATTATCTTGTTGAACATAAATCGTCTTGGCTTTATGTGCTTTTAGGCATTTGGATCTAATGGCTACTACAATGTTATCGATAATCATCTTTTTTGGTCACCATTGTTCCTCTTGCCCGGTTCTTGCTGTTTCTTTTTGGCCAAAGTCCTATTTTGCCGTTGAAATACTGTTTTCTGGCACTGTCATAACGTGGTCTGGCCACTGCAGCCATAAACATGACGTTAATGATGAATCGTTTGCTTTTACAGTGCCTTTCTGGCTATATAATGTATACCAATGGTGGAACGGATATCCGGCCAGATATTAGCGAAATTAGTATCTCTTTTAGGCATTGGACACTGCAGATAATAATCAAGTTCAACCCCAATAGGACTTTTTTCATTGAATACAACTTTAATTATTAGAATTTTGCAATTTTCGCCAATTAAGTTTTAAAAATTCGTATAAAATCCATTTCTTGGAATATGAGTTTGAAATTTCCCAAAGTGTTAATAAAAGTGTCCTCTTTCCAATGAACCAATCCGCTTTGAAAAATAATTGTTAGTTTTTGAGAAAATAATACTTGAAGTTTTGAAAAAATTTTCGATGTTGCAATTTTCATCGATAACTTTTAAAATTTGCTATAAAATTCATTTCTTGAAGGATCCTTGTGGAAATATCACCAATTATTAATTAAAGTACCCTCTTTTTAATGTAAAAATACCTTTTGAAAAATCACTTTCAATTCTTGAGAAATAAATTTTTGAAATAATCGACAATTTTTGCAATTTGGCATATTTCGCCAATTAAGTTTTAAAAATTTGTATAAAATCTATTTCTTGGAATATGAGTTTGAAAATTTCCCAAAGTGTTAATGAAAGTGTCCTCTTTCTAATGAACCAACCCGTTTTGAAAAATAATTTTTAGTTTTTGAAAAAACAATACTTGAAATTTTGATAACATTTTTGATATTGCAATTTTCATCGATAACTTTCAAACTTCGCTATAAAATTAATTTCTTGAAGAATCCTTGTGGATATATCACCAATTATTAATTAAAGTATCCTTTTTTTAATGCAAAAAGCCGTTTTGAAAAATCACTTTCAGTTCTTGAGAAATAAACTTTTGAAATAATCGACAATTTTTTGCAATTTGGCATATTTCGCCAATTAAGTTTTAAAAATTCGTATAAAATCCATTTCTTGGAATATGATTTTGAAAATTTCCCAAAGTGTTAATAAAAGTGTCCTCTTTCCAATGAACCAATCCGTTTTGAAAAATAATTTATAGTTTTTGAGAAAATAATACTTGAATTTTAATAAAATTTTCGATGTTGCAATTTTCATCGATAATTTTCAAAATTCGCTATAAAATTAATTTCTTGAAGAATCCTTGTGGATATATCACCAATTATTAATTAAAGTATTCTCTTTTTAATGCAAAAAGCCGTTTTGAAAAATCACTTTCAGTTTTTGAGAAATAAATTTTTGAAATAATCGACAATTTTTGCAATTTAGCATATTTCGCCAATTAAGTTTTAAAAATTCGTGTAAAATCCATTTCTTGGAATATGAGTTTGAAAATTTCTCAAAGTATTAATGAAAGTGTCCTCTTTCCAATGAACCAACCCGTTTTGAAAAATAGTTTTTAGTTTTTGAAAAAACAATACTTAAAATTTTGATAAAATTTTCGATATTGCAATTTTCATCGATAACTTTCAAAATTCCTTATAAAATTCATTTCTTGAAGGATACTTGTGGAAATATCACCAATTATTAATTAAAGTATCCTCTTTTTAATGCAAAAAGCCCTTTTGAAAAATCACTTTCAATTCTTGAGAAATAAATTTTTGAAATAATCGACAATTTTTGCAATTTGGCATATTTCGCCAATTAAGTTTTAAAAATTCGTATAAAATCCATTTCTTGGAATATGAGTTTGAAAATTTCCCAAAGTGTTAATAATAGTGTCCTCTTTCCAATTAACCAATCCGTTTTGAAAAATAATTTATAGTTTTTGAGAAAATAATACTTGAAGTTTTAATAAAATTTTCGATGTTGCAATTTTCATCGATAACTTTCAAAATTCCTTATAAAATTCATTTCTTGAAGGATACTTGTGGAAATATCGCCAATTTTTAATTAATTATCCTCTTTTTAGAGCTGCTTCATTAGTTAAATCAGCATCAAAAAAGTTCATTTTGTATCTTGGATCCAAATAAGTTTACCTATCTTATTAGCTTTTTTATTAATATCATTTTTATTCAAACATCGTAATAATGTGGTAATTATAACTATAATAGCCGGATAGATATGCCGGGTAACCGGATATCCGGCCGAAGGAGATGCCGAATATCCGGCTTTTCGCAAAATCACTATCCATTCCATCACTAATGTATGCCATAATTTGGGACAAAGGGAATATTATAAAGGAGTTTTAAATAATTTTGTTTGTTGCAGTTTTTGGTGGTGATTATTATAGGTTATTAACTCCCGGAAAATATAAAGTTACTGCATATCGTGATGGGTTTTTACCTCACAGTAGAATTGTTACGATTACAAATCCCCTTTTTACTGAAGCTCAACGAGTCGATTTTGGTTTAAAACCGATTACGGTAAATTACGACAAATTTTAATTAATCGTTGTAATTACTTTTTGTTGCTTATTTTATTTTTTTTAGGTTGATGATATTCATAAAAGAAAAAACAAAAAACATTCTAAACACAGAGTGTAGCTTGTTTTATTATTTTAAAACTATTTTTGTTGCCTTATTAAAAACGTTAGTTGTTAAAAAGTCTTTAAAATAAGATTTTAATTATTTTTTTTATTTTCTACAGATTCCTCCGTACGTAAGAATACAAGATAATTTAGATACAAACAACAACATAGATTTTAATACAAGATTTGCTGGACAACTTTGGAAGCAATGGAACGCTCAGCAAGATCAAATGCAAATTGATTAAATTAGAGTAATGGATATATGTTTTGAGGATTGAGTGGAATTAAAAACAAATCGGTGAACCATAAACAGTGGTAATTTTAACAAGAACGTGTTACGTAGTTAGTTTTAAATATATTTTATCATCTTATTGTTGTATATCATTGTATAATACGTATATATTATTAATATTTATCCCTATCTAAAGTGGATTTAAATATAAATAGAGTTTATGTTTAATCGTCAAAGAATTTGTTTTATCTTATCCTTAAATAATTAATAAATAAAAAAATATTTTGCCTCTTTATGAGTGACTGGATATCATCTGTCTCCTCGTCTGTTACTTCAACTATTTCTAATACTTCTTTTTTCATCTTTTCTCCTTTTTGAAATTACTGAAATATTGTTAGAATTGACAGAATAGATTTCTTTTAGGTTATAATGATACATAACCTAGAAATGTCAATTTCTTATATCAACTAAAAACATTTTGTTGTAAGGATTTGGTTTTAAAGAAATGAATCTTTTATAGATTAAAAAAAATAATTCTTATTCTTTATATTGTTTAAAACTAGAGTATTGATTTAATAAAGATAAAAAAATTTATTTTAAATAGTTGCTCGCCCCATCTAGTGATAAACATCCGTATTAAGTCGTAGTTTTGACGATCAAAAATCATCGGTTGTGTTGCTCGCTAACATTGTTCAATTTTATTTAAACAAATGTGTTATCTCGTCAAGAAAACCATCAAAATACGTTTTTGAAAGCGTAAACTGTTTATTAGAGAGTAAGTTGTCGTATTTAATTAAATAATCTATTAATTCTTTTTTAATTTAGTTTTCTGATTGACCATCAGGAATGGTTCGAGAATATAGCTTATGTTGAGGTTAAAAAACAATAAACTGAGCCTACTTGGTGGTTGTTTATTCCGTTTAATTATACACTTATTAATTTATTCAAATTATGATAGGCTTAACTTAAACTTTTTATTCCTTTATTATGATTCAAGACTGTCTTATTTTAGGGTTAGTTTTTTAAGGCGTAAATAGATCGGCATTGCACATTAAATTGTGTATTTATCATCCTAATTGGTTTAATTAATATGAAAAAAATTTATTTGAAACAGTTGCTCGTTCCATCTAGTGGTAAATATCCGTACTACGTCGTAGTTTTGACGTTCAAAAATCATCGGTTGTATTGCTCGCTAAAATTGTTAAATTTTATTTAAACAAATATGTAATTCCGCCAAGAAACCCATCAAAATGTGTTTTTGAAGGCGTAAACTGTTTATTTAAGGTGAGTTTACTTCCTACAAAGAGATTTTTCCTCCTTAAATTAATCGAGAACATAACCTAATTTTTTTATCGTTTCAATTTTTATTTTTAGGGATTCAAGGAACTCGGAATGATTTATTCAAACAAGAAGTGAGTAATTTGAAATAATTCAATATCTAATTACTGTTCTAAACTTGAAAAAATAATTTATAAGTAGTTATTGGCGCCATCTAGCGGTAAGGATTCATATTAAATTATATTTTTGACATTTAAAAATTTAAAAGCAACCTAAATTTTCCTGTAAAGGATAAAATCCTATACTATTAAGTGCTTTATATGAAGCAATAGTCAGATTCAGAATTGAATATGGTTGTGGATGCTAATCCTAAAATCCTGATGAATAAACTTCAGGTAACGTGCTATGAAACCTAAAGAGCTATACTGGGTGCCTTTTCCAACAAATGAGTTAACGATCGAAGCAAGTGAAACATCTATTGAAGTTAGAGGAAGACTGTTGTGTACTAGATTTCTGATTAAAAGTGTTAGTATAATCGATTGTCCAGTACCAAATGAATGGCACAAAAGCATAACAATTTCCATATTCAAAAAGGAGCAAAAACTAACCCTGCAATTTATCATGGCATAACACTGTTGAACACTTCTATGAAGCTATTTACTAACATACTAAAAAATAAGTTAGAAAATATCATAACAAATGCCGAAGAACGACAAGGCTTTAGCAAAGACTGATGTCTTATTTGCCATAAAACAAATAAAAGAGAAGTCAATTGAGTTGAACAAAAAATTGAACTTAATTTTAGCAAGACAATTATAGTTTTTATTAACACAGATTTCTAGACTATAACTTGGTTGATATTACAAATACTTTTAACACTTAGTTTTTTTAATTAATTAGGACAATCATATTCGGATGCATAAACGATCTTCAATGAGTTAGTAAACCCAGCACCAGTTCTTGATCCTGTTATTAACACGACAGCATCTCCAGTTCTTACATATCCAGCCAATTTTCCGTAGGTTAACCCATATTGCACTCTTCTTTCGATATCTTTACACCAATCTTCGTCATATCTCTCTAAAAATTAATTTTTTAATTAAAATTTAATTATTAAATGAATCAATTTTACTTATATATTGAATAGGAAAAACACCCCTCCACAAATTTAAAAACCTAGCGACATGACCATGTCTTGTAACGGTAATAATTGGGCATCTAGGTCGAAATCTCGATATAAGTTTCGCCGATCTCCCCGTAACTGAAGTAACAACAATCCCCGCCGCATTTACTTTTAAAGAAGCTTCAACGGCGGCGATTGCAATCGCATAAATCGGCTCAATTGGAGACACGGTTTTTGTTAAATCGCCAAATAATTGTTTTTGATACACTAACGGCTCAGCGTGTCGACAAATTACGTTTAATTTATCGACTGATTCAACGGGATATGGCCCAATCGCTGTTTCTTTCGTCAAAGCAAAAGCATCTACTCCGTCCGCTATACAACTTGTGATATCGCTAAGTTCTGCGTTGGTTGGTGTTGGTTGTTTAACCATCGATTGGAGCATATGGGGGGCGATTATAACGGGGAGACCGTTTTTGTTACATTTTCCAACGATCATTTTTTGGACTAGAATCATTTTTTCAAATGGAATTTCGCGACCTAACGCGCATCTTGATACTAATACTCCATCAGAAGCAGGGATAAGTTCGTCTATGTTATAAATTCCAGCTAAGTTTTCAATTTTTGAGATTATCATCGTTGCTTTTCCATTATCACCTTAAATAAAAATAAAATTATTTTATTGTTAATTAATTAATTTTATTATTTTACCTAAGGTATTTCTAACTTGAGTTAAAATATCGGCTCTTTCAGCGTATGGAATAAAAATATATGAAATTCGTTCCTTTGCGGCGAATTGCAAAACTTCTTCATCTTCTTCTGACAATAGTGGTAAATCAATCGCCGCCTCTAAAGAGACGCTAGCATTATTAGCTATTGTCCCGGCGTTTTCAATCAGGCATCGAATAATACTTCCAACTAAAATGAAACATTATGGTAAAATTAATCATTGAATTGAAAGTAGAATTAACACAAGACCTAGAACTAAAAACATTCGGGTTTAGTCGTACGTCTTTTAAGACGACTAAACCAGAATGTTTCTAGTTGTAAGTCTAGTGTTAGTTCTAATGCTAGTGTTAAACTAATACTGGATCTAGAACTAGAAACATTTGGAATTATCCGTCTTTTGAGACGTACGGCTAAACCCAAATGATTCTACTTCTAGGTCGAGTGTTAGTTCTAGTTTTAATTCAATAAAAATATGCAACATAGTGATATCTAGTGATAACTAGCGCTACCTAGCAATAGCACTAGAACTAACACAACAGCTAGAACTAGAATCATTTGGGTTTAGCCGTCTTGAGAGACGTGCGGCTAAACCCGAATGATTCTAGTTTTAGGTGTTGTGTTAGTTCTGTGCCGAATGTTTCTAGTTCTAGGTCTAGTGTTAGTTGTAGTGGCAGTACAAGTGCAAAACTAGAACTAATTCTATACCTGGAACTAGAATCTTTCGGGTTTAGCCGTCTTTAGAGACGTACGGCTAAACCCGAATGATTCTAGTTCTAGGTATAGTGTTAGTTCTACATAGTAACAGTGCTAGTGTAAAACTAGAACTAACACTAGAATTAGAACTAGAAATATTTGGGTTTAGTTGTCTTTTGAGACGTAGGGCTAAACCCGAAACTTTCTAGTTCTAGGTCTAGTGTTAGTTCTAGTTTTAATTCAATAGAAATATGCAACATAGTGATATCTAGTGATAACTAGCGCTACCTAGCAATATCACTAGAAACTAACACATGACCTAGAACTAGAATCATTCGGATTTAGCTGTCTTGAGCGACGTGCGGCTAAACCCGAATGTTTCTAGTTCTAGGTCTAGTGTTAGTTCTAGTAGCAGTGCAAGTGTAAAACTAGAACTATCATGATACCTAGAACATAATAGAATATAAAACTAGAAACTTACAAGACCATTTACAACGGCGAAAAGGAAAGCTGAGTTAGAATACATTGTGGACCATTTATCAAAAATTTCGAGCGAAAACGATTTTTCCAGTACCTTATAGATAGAGACTACTTGCCTTTCGAGGATGAATCTACACATTTTGGAAGTTTACCTGGCTTATCATTTAACAATTAGGTCCCTTTTACTGATGATGAAATAAATTCAAATGGTTCTACACCTCCTGCTACATCAACTTTGCAGTTTATCTCTGATAATGAGTCGGATTGGACTGACACGGAAACTGATGACCAGAGCCGCGATGTTTCGGGCTGTTGATGTCACCATCTGTATAGAGCAGCAAATGGGTTATACCGTAGTAGTAACGTGCTTCTATCGAGCACATCGATGTGCCGCAACGTAACGATACTGGTTGAATGCTGGCCTATGTAAAATTTGGGGGGTTCTCTGTGATGCAGCGTTCAATACGTGTTTGGCCGATTGTCGGAATAAAACTCAACCAGTGGCGTGGTATACTATATGTGGCGTGATGTGGTCCATGTGGCCGAGTCTCTATCGTAAGGCGACGAGCCGCCAATGAGTTGCCCGACAATGTCGCGGCTCTGCTGATGACTTAGATATTCCGGAAATAACTCCTAACCTATTGACTACTTTAGACAATAATGTTGAAATTGAAACAAATACTCTTGCAACAACATCAGTGCCGATTGCAGGAAATACGAGAAAAAAGTCTAGGAAATGGGAAGATGTGACGCCACTTGAAATATCTAAATTCATTGCGCTCTGTCTTTTATCTGGAATTATACACCTTCCTCGGTTGTAAAAGCAATGGAGTACAAATTCTCTTTACTTTCACCCAGTATTCGGAATATGTATGTCCAAGAATAGGTTTTGCGATATCCTGAGATTTTTGCAATTTGTAAATCATCGCGATGTGGATACGAACGATCGTTTATATTAAAACATTCAGCAGTTGGTTTTTCCAATGAAATAACTTTATATAGACGAATCTATGATTCACTGGCGAGGACGCTTAAAATTTAGGCAGTGTATTATGGACAAATGGTATAAGTACGGAATAAAGCTGTATGAGCTTACCACATTTGATGGTTTTGTTTTGAATATACAGTGTGTTAATTAATTATCGTACCCGACTTCCAAGGTTTATAGAACATAAGGTTACCTCATTCCCTATGCCTCTGTAGTATCGATTATTACCCCGCAGATTGACGTCACTGGTTCGATACAGTCAGAATAAAAGATAGCCTATACGTGCCTATACTAGCCTATATAGATATACTGTGGATAGCCTATACTGTGGTACAGTCTATATAAAATATTTAAACCTCGCATCGTGTTGTGTTGTTCATAGAACCAGCTACGTCACTGACCCACCTTGCCTCTCAGAGGAGGAGAATCGGTATTGGGTAACCTTATGTTCTATAGACCTTGCCCGATGTCATCATTGTAGGTATGCAACCAATATCGCAAATCGTGTTTTGCAATACCACTACTGTGATAGTGGTTGCATACTTGCAATGATGACGTCGGGTACGATAATTAATTAACACAGTGTACTTGTCTATAGTGGAAAAGGCACTACAACAGACAATGATCATGAGCATTCCCACACGATTTCAGTCATAACGGAGCTACTAAAAGACTATTTCGATACAGGGCATGAAATATACCTTGATAATTATTACACTAGTGTCAAAGGTTAGCAAAATATTTGTTCAAAAGGAAGACGAAACTTATAGGAATTATAGAAAAGAGGAGCCCTAGCCTGGTACATCGATGCTTCAAAGACAGTTAGATCCGGAGTATCAGTGGACCAAATAGCCACATTAAACTGCCCCTCAGCTCGGACATAACAATTTTCCAAGCAGAAGTTCTTGCTATAAACTTCTGCATCTCTTTGAACTTACAGAAGGGACAGCAAGGTGCATCCATAAACATTTTCACAGACAGTCTGGCTGCCTTGAAGGCAATTCAGGCCTATACGTGTGACTCTGCACTGATCAGAGAGTGTACCAGCAACCTGAAAGAACTCGCTAGGAGCAATGATGTTACCCCATGGTGGGTTCCAGGTCACAGCTACATTGAGGGCAATGAGAAGGCGGACAAGCTGGCCAGAGAGGCAGCGAACACGCCCTTCATTGGACCCCAACCTGGTTGTGGAGTACAAAGAAGCCACCTAAAACAAATAATCAACAGTTGGGAGGTCTCAAAGGTAGCCTTACGCTGGAAAGAACTTCCAGGTCACAGACAAGTGAAGAGTATGATAACTTCGTTGCAAAACAAAACCAAATACCACCTCTTCCACATTGGACAAGCTGAAGTTCAAACTTGTCGACTTTGCAACGACGAGTCAGAAATAGCTGATATACTGTGCAATTGCGTCGCCAGAGGCCGTCTAAGACACAAAATTTTCGGTAAAACTCTCTTGACACGTACCGACATAAAGGTTCAAGACTTCAGGGCAATACTAAGGTTCATCAAGGACCTACATTTGCCCTAAATTTTTGAAGGGCTAAAGTTACAATAGATCTTATAGGTCGTGGTAACGAGAGGGGCCGCTCCCCACAGCCCGGCAACACTAATAATAATAATATAGGAACTTTGCGAAAATTTAGAAAGAGAAATCCGAAACAATTATTTCAAAAAAAAATTAAGAAAGGAGAAGCTGTATAGAAAAGAAAAGGTCCAGTGTTGGTTACACACTGGAAGGACGAGAGATTGGTGGCTATGATCAACAATGCATAAACACCGAATGGTAGAAGCAACAAATAGAAAAGGAAAACAAGTAATAAAGCCAGAGTGTGTACTCGCCTATCATAAGTACATGTCCAGGATAGATACATTAGACCAGATGATGGGATATTACTCATCGCCAAAGAAAATCATAAGATGGTACCGAAAAGTATTCTATCATCTTATAGATATAGCAATGTGAAAAAAAAAATTGGCCTCTTGAGGTTCAGAGAAGTTATAAAGGATATGCTACAGGTCAATGATTCCATTATCTGGAGATCTAATCCGCGATGAAGAGGTGTCGCCAGTGTAGCAGAGGTGGAGTTTACAAGAAATCCAGATACAACTGCCAAAAAGCCCTGGTTTATGCATATATCCATGCTTCAGAATTTGGCACAGTGCACAATAATTATTTTGTAATATTTTGGTGTAGCCGTAGTATTCATTTTGGTTTGTATAGCACATTACGTTGTATTTAGAATAAGAAAATAGAGACTTTGAAGAAATTCAACTGTGTCCAGTTGACTGTACGTTGGTACAGAATTTAGAAATTCGAAGTCCAGTAAACTGGACTAGGTCTTTTTAATACTAGACCTAGAACTAGAAATATTTGGGTTTAGCCGTCTTTTGAGACGTACGGCTAAACCCAAATGATTCTAGTTCTAGGTCGAGTGTTAGTTCTAGGGACAGTGTTTGTCTAGGGATAAAATGGGAATTGAACGAAGGTGAAAAATGTTAACAGAAATTTTTCTTTTGAACGTTGTTTTCTCTGATGAGGTTAGTTTCTATTTGAATGGTAAGGTTAATAGGCACAATTATCGTTATTGGACTGACGAAAATGCATGTTTAATAAGAGAAGGTCATACTCAGAGACCTCAGAAAATTAATGTATGGGCTGGTATTATGGGAGAGAATGTAATTGGTCCATTTTTTATTAATGGAAATTTGGACGGAGACAGATCTGTTAGAAAATCAAGTGGTTCCAAGTGTACGTGCCGTATGCCCTAATGGTATTGACAAGAAGTGGTTCCAACAAGGTGGTAATCCTCCACGTTTTAGTCGCGCAATCCGAGACTTTTTAAGCCATACGTTTCCAAACCGTTGGATTGGTGAGTAGAGGTGATATTGAGTGGCCATCACGATCTCCTGATCTAACACCACTCAATTTTTTCTTTTGGGGTTTTCTGAAAAGTAGAGTATATGCAACAAAACCAGAATCAATCAATGATTTGGAAAATCGCATACTTGAAGAACCACCAATATCACTTGGGATATGCTCCTGATGGTTCAAAATTCCATCTATGAGCGTTTGGGTTATAGCGAGACCGAAGAAGGTTGACAATTTGAACATTTGTTATAAAAATCGTAATAAAAGTGCAAAAAAGCACGAAAACATTTTATTTTCCCATTTGGTAGTCAACCCTTCATAATTCTTGAAAGAATTAAGATATTGGGTTTTGGTTTATGGAGTCGTACAGGGGTTGCTATTTAAAAATCCAGGGGTGGTCATCCCCTAAAAAAACTCCACATTGCATGGAAGTTCTAAACTATCTAAGCTGTCCCGGGAGTTTTGGGAAACCCTGTATATTATTAATGAACTAAAACTAGAATTAACACTATACCTAGAACTAGAATCGGTCGGGATTAGCCGTCTTTAGAGACGTGCGGCTAAACCCGAATGATTCCAGTTCTAGGTATAGTGCTAGTTAGCTTGAGTGTGCATTTCCCGTGAACATGACTGTACATGTGAAAAAGGTTGAGTTAAAGTGCAAATTAAAATTGTTTCAAACCTATTTCAATTGCAGATAAAGTAACACTTCCATTTTCAGAGTCGCTTATTAAAATTTTATCCCCCGGTTCAACAACTTGTGTTAATTTATCATAATTAACATAAATCATATCTTTGCTGACGAATTGTTCGTACATTGGATCCGTTGTTAATGATGTTTCGTCACCTTCTTTAAGTTCGATGTCTTTAACATCAGGCTAAAAACGATTTGTTTCAGAATTAAAAACAAATTGAAATTATAATTTACATCTTCAATAATTCCAGTTCTGATTTCTGGTCCTTTTATTTCAATCCCAATTCCAATGCTAACGGCTCGTTTTTGCGCTTTGCAATATCGATTTTGAGCGATTTTGATGTTTTTTAAGGTGTCTTTGACTCCGTCGAGTGTCGTGTGGGCCATTTTGATGTAAGCCATGGTCATTCCAGCTTTCATCATGTTTAGTAGGACTTCTGGGTCGTTACAACTTGGACCGATGGAACACATAATCCCACATAATCTCCACGTGGGCAATAAAGAATCGACGTTTAAACGACATAAATGTTCTATGTGATCGTCTGCGTATGCGGCATCAAATTGGTAATTCAGGATTTTTCCGTCTATTGTGCTATGAAATTCTACCATCTAGAAATAAATTGTAATTAAGAGATTTTTAAGTTGGTTGTAAATGTATTTTATTTACCCATGGTAATTTTGGACATCCACTTTCTTCGTTACTCGTCATTTTGGTTTTACTAAAATTTTTTTTTATTCCAAAAATTTAAATAAGAAAAATTTTTTTACGCCAATTTTAAAGAAATGTCAAAAAATTTGTGTTTTAGGGTGTCATGGAAAATTTTTATTTTAGCTGTTTAGGTTATGTATTTAAAAAAATGACATTTTATACCAAAGACTTTATTTATTTAGATGGCGCTAATTACAATCGTTACCTACTTTAACGGCGATTTAGGAAAATTCTGTTTTAATGACAATGACAGTTTGAATCGTATTTTAAACGATTTGTTTTTATCTATTTTGTTAAGAACTTTATTTTCCGAAGTTTTATGAATACTTATGGTAACTTGTAGTTGGTAATAATAGTGAAGTTGGTTAATTTAAAAAAAATATTTGTAGCCAACTTCA
The DNA here is from genome assembly GCF_000648695.1 of Onthophagus taurus. Lineage (NCBI taxonomy): Eukaryota > Metazoa > Arthropoda > Insecta > Coleoptera > Scarabaeidae > Onthophagus > Onthophagus taurus. The sequence continues at coordinate 18,086 of NW_019281354.1, read as the reverse complement.
CGTTTTAATATCAACATGACGTTTGAAAAATTGTTTTTGACGTGACGGTTTAAAATTATAAAAATTAGCAAGTATTTCGTTTAATTAAGGAAAGTTCGCGTCGTTTTAGGTAAATTTATAGATATTTAATTAATTTATAAATGAATTCGTGGTAATTTAAGACACAAATTATTTTTTTTTTAATGAATTGGTTTAAGGTTATCGTTTAGGTTATGTATTAAAAAAATGACATTTCAAAACGTTTATTTTTATTCGTAAATATAACAAATATCTTTTTTTTTAAGATAAAGAAGAGTTTGAAGAGTGAAAACTTAGGAGGACGCCTTCAAAAAGAAATCGAAAAGAAAATTATCAACGACCTGTTGGACTTTCTCGATACTTGGTGAGCACCCAAACGATCTTTTAAAACTTCTTTTGGATCAAAAATTTATAAAGATTTCTTCTATTATCTATATTATGTCCATTACATTAAATTACATAAATTATATATTATATTATACTATATTTGAGGTATAATCTTCACGGTATAATTGAGATTTCAAAAGAAAACTGACCTATCCTAACATTGCCTAATAGCTTTGTCAGAGTTGATTGACTTTTCTAAACAAAACTAACCTATTTAACTTATTTATACATTGTCATTAACAAATTATTTTAGATTTCTCATGAATGTCATGGGCATCTGTGAGATCTTTGATGATACCTGGCAAGTGGGCTATGAGCCTGCAGTTATCGATTTGAGATTTCTTTATACAGGGTGATTTATTAGCTCACCATCAAAGTTTGACATATGATAGCTAATCCAATTACCAAAAAAAAATGTTAATGAACATACCCTATTTCAATTATTTACGAAATTATAACGCTAAAGTTTGATGGTGATCTAATAAATCACGCTGTATATAGGAATGACTTTTGCAATCTTCAGTTTAGTAGGAAAAGTTCCTTCCTCGGCACATTTATTGAAAATTATAACTAATACTTTAGCAATTTCGCTTGCAACTTTTTTCACAATAGAAGAATCAATCCATATATTATGTCTTCACTGTTTGGCTGTTCGAGATAACACTTAATATCTCTTGATCATCAATTGATGCAAAGAAATAAGAGTTGATACTGTTTTTTTTTCATTCTTTTTGAAGTAAATTTCATTTAAGATGTAATGTACAAAAATACGCGCGGCTACATCCGAATGTTTTTAGTTCTTAGTCTAGTGTTAGTTCTAGTTTTAAATTAGCGCTATTACTACAACTAACACTAGACCTAGAACTAGAATCATTTGGGTTTAGCCGTCTTAAGAGACGTGCGGCTAAACTCGAATGTTTCTAGTTCTAGATCTAGTGTTAGTTCTAGTTTTACACTAGCACTATTACTAGAACTAACACAAGACCAAGAACTAGAATCATTCGAGTTTAGCCGTCTTAAGAGACGTGCGGCTAAACTCGAATGTTTTTAGTTCTAGATCTAGTGTTAGTTCTAGTTTTACACTAGCACTATCACTAGAACTAACACAAGACCAAGAACTAGAATCATTCGGGTTTAGCCGTCTTAAGAGACGTGCGGCTAAACCCTAATGTTTCTAGTTCTACTTCTAGATCTAGTGTTAGTTCTAGTTTTAAACTAACGCTATTACTACAACTAACACAAGACCAAGAACTAGAATCATTCGGGTTTAGCCGTCTTAAGAGACGTGCGGCTAAACCCGAATGTTTCTAGTTCTAGATCTAGTGTTAGTTCTAGTTTTACACTAGCTGTATTACTAAAACTAACACAAGACCAAGAACTAGAATCATTCGGGTTTAGCCGTCTTAAGAGACGTGCGGCTAAACCCTAATGTTTCTAGTTCTACTTCTAGATCTAGTGTTAGTTCTAGTTTTAAACTAACGCTATTACTACAACTAACACAAGACCAAGAACTAGAATCATTCGGGTTTAGCCGTCTTAAGAGACGTGCGGCTAAACCCGAATGTTTCTAGTTCTAGATCTAGTGTTAGTTCTAGTTTTACACTAGCTGTATTACTAAAACTAACACAAGACCAAGAACTAGAATCATTCGGGTTTAGCCGTCTTAAGAGACGTGCGGCTAAACCCTAATGTTTCTAGTTCTACTTCTAGATCTAGTGTTAGTTCTAGTTTTAAACTAACGCTATTACTACAACTAACACAAGACCAAGAACTAGAATCATTCGGGTTTAGCCGTCTTAAGAGACGTGCGGCTAAACCCGAATGCTTCTAGTTCTAGGTCTAATGTTAATTCTGGTGACAGTGGTAGGTAGTGCTAGTTAGCATAAAATACAACACTATGTTGCATATCCTTATTGCACTAAAGCACTTCAAGAATCTTAGAAAAAAGTGGCAGGTGGGCTATGGACTTGTAGTTTTCGTATTTGTGATCATCCTCTATTTTATATATAGGAGTGACTTTTGCAATCTTCAGTTTAGCAGGAAAAGTTCCTTCCTCAGCACATTTTTTGAAAATTATAGCTAGTGCTGGAGCAATTTCGCTGTCAACTTTTTTCACAATATAAGAAATCAATCAATATTTTGTCTTCACTGTTTACCTGTTTCAGCTTCGAGATAACACTTAATATGTCTTGATCATCAATTGATGCAATGAAATAAGAGTTGATACTGTTTTTTTCATTCTTTTTGTACAGTGGACACTTTTAAAGGGAGACTCCCCTCTGTATAAAAGATAGAGGAAAAATGATATCAGTGTCTGAGGTTCGATTTTTATAAGAAACTTAATGGCGAATACCGCATATCGATATTTCTTACGGTTTCAGAAATACTAGCAAAGTCCATTATCTCAGACTAGGAGATTTTGAACTGCGCATGAATTTTTGGGAAAATGTGACGAACCAACTATCTTGATACTACTTATAAATATAACCTCGTTTTTGTTTTATTTCCAAAGAATACTTTTTCAAAATGTGCACATATAAGTTTTAAAGTTGTATGTTTCAAAGAAGACTTGAACGAGATATCAAGTGTACTACGAAATTTTATGCTCTCGTCGAATTTGCAAAAATATATAGAGTGGTCCATTTAAAAAATTAATTTTTATGTCAATAACTACTATAATATTGCTTTGAGGAAAAGCTAACTTATTCCATCGAATTCTGCATAAAAAGTTGGTTTGGGAATGTTTTCATAGAAAGGAAGATTTCTCAATAAAAAAAAAGTTAGGACGACTTTTCGAAAATGCACTTTTTCAAAAAACATCCTGTATCTCTGAAACCGTAAGAGATATCGATATGCGGTTTTCGCCATTAAGTTTCTTATAAAAATCAGACAGTGATATCATTTTTCCTCTATCTCTTCTAGAAAGAGGAGTTTTCTTTTAAAAGTGTCTAATTTGGCCCACTCTGTACAAAAATACGTGCAGCTAAACCCGATATTTTCTAGTTCTAGGTTTCTAGTGTTAGTTCTAGTTTTATACTAGCGCTATTACTAGAACTAACACAAGACCTTGAACTAGAATCATTCGGGTTTAGCCGTCTTAAGAGACGTGCGGCTAAACCCGAATGTTTCTAGTTCTAGGTCTAGTGTTAGTTCTAGTTTTATACTATTGCTATTACTAGAACTAATACAAGACCTAGAACTAGCATCATTCGGGTTTAGCCGTCTTAAGAGACATGCGGCTAAACCCGAATGTTTCTATACCTTTTCAAGCACAAATTGGAACTAATCAGAATCAAAATGACATTAGTCAAAATCATATTGGCAATGTCAATTTCAAATTGGCATTAGTCAAAATCAAATTGACAATAATCAAAATTAAAATGGCATTTGTCAATATCAAATTGGCAATAAACAATATCATATTGGCATTAATCAACAAATTTAGCACTAATCAAAANTTAGCGTTTGATGATGGAATATGATGCTAATAAGCTTGACAAATAATCATGATTTAATAAGATTAATTTTTGATTAAACATGATGTTAATGTTTTGTTAAAGATTATTATTTAATTATCGATCACTTTCAGAATATTTAATTACTACTACGATTGATTAGCGACCGCTTGCAATGATAATTACGACACTAATAGAAAAAGTATAGAACTATGCCTTAATTAATCTGATGTTGTGTGTCAAATTTAAACAAATCTTGATTTATCGGGACGTTAATTAAGAGTTAAGTCTTAATTAATGTAAATAATCAAAACGTTTTTAATAGTCGGTAAAAATTACTATTCGAAGTAAATCGAAAACTGTTTTATAAAACCCATTTTTGATTTAATATTACATCTTAACGCAAGATTAACGCATGATTAACGCAAGATTACCGTCATTAACATACAATTATGGATTAATCACGTTTGATAGAATATGATGCTAATAAGCTTGACAATCCTTGAAAATTATCGCAAACTCTTTAAATCTTGATAAAATCTTTTGAAATTACAAAGATAGGCAATAAAAATAGAAATTTTTCCATGAATAACACAATTTGAGTATTTGTGGTGAGTACCGACACCGTTCTTATAGGTTGTTCTTGAAATACGGTAATGCTGTAAGCTTGTTTAATTAATCCTCACATTTCAAATCTTTAATCCGCCAGGTTATCTTTCTACCCCAGTTATGCAAGGGTCCCTGGGCTTTATTCCATTTATGGAGTGAGTCTCTGCTTAAATCGTGCCTCATAACCAATTGGCTTGCTAGATATATTTAGACGACTTCGAAGGTTATGACCTGGTTGCATATCAGCCCCTGCTTCGCTTTATGTTAAAATTCTCATACTATAGAGTCTTAACTGCCCTTATTGCAGGGTGCTTAGATTTGAGTCTAGTGGATGAGACTGCTTGGGTGTAGTTATGGATTGAGAGTTATCCACTGAAATAATTTTTATACAGCCCATGGTTGTTCGTATGGAGTATTTTGGAGTTGGGTTGTGCGCCACAGGTGACCACCAAACCGAATGTCCAGCTGGCATGTTTTGGCGCAAGATACCTGGAGTAATCCGTTATTTAATATTTTTGCATTTGGCAAAAAATAAAGCAAAAAAACCTGTCCATCAGCATTTCTCGGTTCTGATAGCCAACTTCGATATAAGTTGTAAAGTTGAGAATCTGATCCAAACAAACTACAGGGCTGGTTAAAGCTTGCTTGTTTGTCTGGGGTGCTCAGTAATCTTTTTCCTCCTCCATAATTTCAGTATTATTTGTTATTGTCATTTACGAATCATCCATTTTTTTTCCTGATGATGACGATTCGTGTAAAAATCGGTAAAAATCCTCCATTTTCTTAGATAACGGTGGTAGAAATTAATATTAATCAACGTTTTTGAGTTATATGCAAATATATATATATTGATAGGGTCAGATTTTAAAAATTCTAGAAAATTTGAGTTAAGTAAATTAAGCGTAGATTTAGTTGAATCCAATTTTAAGTTAATTTAATAAAAGATGGAATCCCCAAAAACAATAAATTTGATTTTAACGGGTACAACACTAACAGAAATAATAAAATAACAAGCAAAAATTTCCGCTGGTGTTAAATTAAATCGTACTGTAGTCAATACATTTATCTCCGCTTGAATTTGATCAAATGACGATTACGAATCGATCTAATTTCCATGTTGTGTAGGTAACGATTTAGTTAAATAAAGTGTCGTAATCGGTTAATTCAAGTATCATGAAATTTTTGTTATAAATCAAATCTGTTGTGCGGAGAGCGCAATCCCAAATCGATGCTTATTGTGTTTGCAGCTGAAACAAACATCATATCCGAAAGCAAAGTTTGGGCGCATACACTGTATTTACAAATAGTCATCATATACTGATGTACAAATAATACAAATATAAAGAGTGAAAATGCAAAGGAAATAGATAGATCAAACATAACTTGTATTGTTTGATTTGGTGAATAAGTTAACCTGACGATGGTCTCTCTCGCTTGAAACCAGTTTAGTTATTAGTAATTTAGTTATTAGTAAGAAATGATTTTAATTAATTTCTTTAAAAATTTCAGTCAATCAACATTATCATGCAGGGTTACCAACCGTTCAAATATCTATGCATCGCCCTTTGCGTCATGCTGGTTGTGACAGAAGTGGTCGTGGCAGCTCCATCTTACGCCGATTACGAAAGTAAGTGATATATCCGTGTTATTGACACTTTTCATTCCGAAATGCTCACATCTTTTTTTTTTATTTTATTTCATTACGTCGATAAATAGTAATTTCTTTTCAACTAGTGTTGAGGATAAGCTTTGAAATTTAAATTAAAAAAAAGTTTTTCTTTATAGTTGCAACTACATGAATATTTAATAATTTTTTATGAAGCCGAGGGGGTGATTAACAAAGTGAAAAGATCAATAAAAATCTGAAATTGTGTTAATCGGAAACGAGCCGCGTCTCGTTTTAGTTTTGTCCCGGAATATAAATATTAATGTGCAATCAGGTCGTTTCTCGTTTCAAAGCTAATTTCACCCCCGCTACCGCCAGATTGTTTCTCGTTATGATTCGATTTATTCCATTAAAAAAAAATTCATAAAAAAATGTTTCCATTTTTATCGGGAATTTCATATAACTAAGCAATATATGAATGCAGTAACCATAGTTACGAAACTACTTGTAGTATTGTGTTAGTTCTAGTGATAGTGCTAGTGTAAAACTAGAATTAACACTAGACCTAGAACTAGAATCATTCGGGTTTAGCCGAACGTCTCTTAAGACGGCTAAACCCGAATGATTCTAGTTTTAGGTCTAGTGTTAGTTCGAGTGCTAGTGTTAGTAGCTCTAGCTTTAGATGTTATACAGCGTTAGATTGTTATATACTGGTATTGAAATAAAACTAGAACTAACACTAGACCTAGAACTAGAAAAAATCGGGTTTAGCCCGAAACTTTCTAGTTCTAGGTCTAGTGTTAGTTCTAGTTTTAATTGTTATTCAGCGCTAAATTATTGTAAATTTGTATTGTATTAAAAGTGGAACTAATACTAGATCTAGAACTAGAATCATTCGGGTTTAGCCGAACGTCTCTTAAGACGGCTAAACCCGAATGATTCTAGTTTTAGATCTTGTGTTAGTTCTAGTGATAATATAAAACTAGAACTAACACTAGACCTAGAACTAGAATCATTCGGGTTTAGCCGCACGTCTCCCAAAACGGCTAAACCTGAATGATTATAGTTTTAGGTCTAGTGTTAGTTCAAGTGCTAGTGTTAGCTCTAGCTTTAGATGTTATACAGCGTTAGATTGTTGTATACTGGTATTGAAATAAAACTAGAACTAACACTAGTCCTAGGTCTAGTGTTAGTTCTAGTTTTAATTGTTATTCAGCGCTAAATTATTGTAAATTTTTATTGTATTAAAAGTGGAACTAACACTAGATATAGAACTAGAATCATTCGTGTTTAGCCGAACGTCTCTTAAGACGGCTAAACCTGAATGATTCTAGTTTTAGATCTTGTGTTAGTTCTAGTGATAGTGCTAGTGTAAAACTAGAACTAACATTAGACCTAGAACTAAAATCATTCGGGTTTAGCCGAACGACTCTTAAGACGGCTAAACCCGAATGATTTTAGTTTTAGGTCTTGTGTTAGTTCGAGTGCTAGTGTTAACGCTAGCTTTAGATGTTATGCAGCGTTAGATTGTTGTATAATAATATTGAAATAAAACTAGAACTAACAGTAGACCTAGACTAGAAAATTTCGAGTTTAGCCGTGCTTCCTCAGACGTGGCTAAACCCGAATATTTCTAGTTGTAGGTCTAGTGTTAGTTCTAGTTCTAATTGTATTGTAAATTTTTACTGTATTAAAAGTGGAACTAACTCTAGATCTAGAACTAGCATCATTCGGATTTAGCCGAACATCTCTTAACACGGCTCTTGTGATAGTGCTATTGTAAGTTATTAGTTGTTGTTCTAAGATACATGGCGTGGGAGGTTTATATGAAACACCCTGTATATACAGAGTCGTTAATATGTATGGAAACGGTCGGTTATCTCCTAAAGTAAAATAGCTAACAAGAAATATTAAGAAACAAAAGTTTTAGTGTTTTTTAAAATCCGTGATGTTTCGTTGTGACAAAACAAAGTTACGGCTTCTTTTATTGAACATCCTGTATATTATGATATATTTCGGATCATCTCGAAATTCTAAACAAAATTCATGTAATTCAAGAATATCATAATGGAATTTATCTAATTGGTGACGTAATTTATCATGTGTTATGTAACTGCGTTGCTATGGAGATGAGAAGCTTTCAAAGGTATCTTGATGAACTATGAACATAGTTGTCTAAATTATTTTTGAGTAATTTATAAGAGTGATTTTCAAAGTTCAATATCTCGAAAACGGTTATGATTAGATTAATGATGTGCCAGAAGAATTTTGCTTAGAATTTCGAGATAAATCAAAATATGGAATAATATACAGGTGTTTCATTAAAGAAAACGTAACTTTGTTTCGTTATAACTTTTTGACTGAGATTGTATACTTAATTTATCTTTATTGTAATAGATTTTAAAAAACACTAAAACTTTTATATTTTAACATTTTTCGCTAGCTATCTTACTTTAAGAGATAACCGACTGTTTCCATACATATCAGCGACCCTGTATACAGGGCGTTTCGGTGATTTAACACGAAAACGGTGATATTTATCAATATTATCTAAGAGTGATAAAAGTTTCTAAAATAAATTTTCTTTTAGAAATTGCAAAGATAAATGTGGGTTTACGATCGAATAAAAAAAATTCTGAGCAAACAAATTTTAGGAACACCAGTAGAGTATTGTTCCCGCAGACTGATCTAACTCATAGATTTCAGCGCTTTACCATAAATAAATAATGTTTCAGATATTTAGAAAAATGTATTAAAATTTCTTAACTTTGGTGACCTGTATCTTTACAATTTGAGGACTTTCACCAATTTTTTTTTTACATAAATCTTTATCATTTTCATTCTAGTATATATGGTTAAATTTGTTCCCCGAATTATCGAAACACCTGTATATATATAGCTGAACCTCGTTAGAACGAACAAAATATTTAAAACTAAAACTAACACTAAACCTAGAACTAGAAACATTCTAGCTTTAGTTCTAGTTTTATTTCTTATACAGCGCCAGGTTGTATATTTTTATTGTACTAACTAGGTCTAGAACTAGCAGTGTTAGATTTAGTTTTAATTGTTGTCCAGCGTTAGAATGTTGTATATTTTTCATTGAAAACGTCTTGAGACACATCTAAATTTGACTTTATTTTTGGGTTGGGTTGGTACTACTGATCGATGGATTAAAATAATTTATTAGATATATTTTATGACTAATTTTAATTGTGAATGAAAAATTGTTTTCCATCAGATATAAGTAATAAGTTATAAAAGAAAATTGATGAAAACTACAAAATTTCTATTTTGCTTAAGTTNGCGTTCTCTGGTTCTCTACGAGCAGTCTTCAAAGTAAACATCAATCCATTGAGATGCTGTTGATCGCATTCGTTGGAGACATTGAGTGCAAAATCTTCACGGATTTTTTCACTCAGTCCTTTAAGAGTAATTTTAGGATTTTCTTCGACTGAACGTTCCATAAATTGACGGTGCTCATCAGTTATTCTAGCTCTACGTTTACCTCCTCACTGCTTTTCCGGTTGTTCTTGGTTGTTAACCCATCGATACGCGGTTCTTTTTGGCACCTGTAGTACGTTTGCAAGATTATGCCAGTCACCATTGGCATTATACAAAGCGCAAATCTGTGTCCTCAGATTTGCAGCAGCATTTTACTTTAAATAAGGCATCTCGTGTGAACATAATAGTTGAAATCTCGCAATAAATTACCATAAACTTGACACTAACCGATAAGTTAACAATTGTTTGACACCGATTTATACATTTATTTTTCATGCCATCTTGATATTGTTTGAAATTGACATTGCCAATTTGATTTTGACTAATGTCATTTTGATTCTGATTAGTGCCAATTTCAGCTTGAAAAGGTATAGTTCTAGGTCTAATGTTAGTTCTAGTGACAGTGGTAGGTAGCGCTAGTTAGCATAAGATATATCACTATGTTGCATATCTTTATTGCACTAAAACTAGAACTAACACTAGACCTAGAACTAGAAACATTCGGGTTTAGCCGTGCGTCTGAAGACGCACTTTTACACTAGCGCTATTACTAGAAGTAATACAAGACCTAGAACTAGAATCATTCGGGTTTAGCCGTCTTACGAGACGTGCGGCTAAACCCGAATGTTTCTAGTTCTAGGTCTAATGTTAGTTCTAGTTGCAGTGGTAGGTAGCGTTAGTTAGCATAAAATATATCACTATGTTGCATATCTTTATTGCACTAAAACTAGAACTAACACAAGACTTGGAACTAGAAACATTGTAGTGTCTTCCCCAGCCAATTGGTAGTGCATGTCAGAGCAATTTTGGGCATATTACATAAATCTGTAAGTGGTAGTGCTAGCAACTTTCTTTAAATATATGCAAATGCGCAGGAAATAGGTCAAGCAGATCATCCATTGCTCGAATTGACGTTGTGCTTTTTTTATTATCCAATCCAGCTATTTGTTTTATTATTTAAGTACAGTCTTTGATTATATATAATATGGATTGAGCTAACTGAATATATCTACTAACAAAAATGTTGCTCAAGGTGAATAGACGTAGATGGAAAGCGATAATGTGAAAGTGTAACAAAGATAGATATATTATATGTCAGTACGCTTCTATATCTATCTCACTTCTATCAGTACACCCATTATATGGCAGTACGCTTCTATGTCTATCTCGGTTCGATCACCTTGCGCAAGCTATCTCTCTCGTTGGCTCAATCCATATTATATATAATCAAAGAGTACAGTATAAAATAATTTTGTTTTTTTGACGGAGACAACTTCATGTTTATTATGTCAAATTAATATTAATTATGAAGTTGGTTAATTAAAAAAAAACTATTTGTATCCAACTTCATTCTTTAATGTCAAAGTGACGTTTTAGTAACTTAAAAATAATCATTTAGGTTATAAATAAAAAAAGAAATGTGACATTCCAAAACATTTATTTTCATTTTTTAAACATAGCTCATATTTAAATATCTTATTTAAACATCAAATAGAAGATGGGCGCAATCTACAGGTCAAATAACAGTTATACAGTTTTTTTATTTTTTTTTTTTTAAATTTTTTATTTTAATTTATTTTTAATGTTTTTTTCTTGCTTTTTTTCAAATAAGTCGGAATTAAATAGCGAGGGGTGGCACCTTCGACGAGGAAGTGAAGAAGGAACGGAGAAGATCATTTTTCTTTTTTCTTTTGAAGAGGAAAAAGAGTTTAATTATCCTCCCGTTCAGCCGCCTCCTGAGCCAAGACGTACGGCGACGCCTACAAAAAGAAATCGAAAAGACATGAAGAGTTTCGAATCGAGGATTTATAACTTTACCAAAAAAGCCGGATCTGAACGTCTCCCGAATCGTAACCTCAACGACGGCGACCTGTTGGACTTTCTCGATACTTGGTGAGCACCCAAACGATCTTCTAAAGCTTCTTTTTGCATCAAAAGTTCATAAAGATCCCTTATACTACCTAAAAAAAAGGGATTAAAAAATTATTTTTATTTTTGACGTAAACAACTTCGTGTTTATTGTGAAGTTGGTTAATTTTAAAATTAATTTGTTGCCAACTTCGTGTTTTAATGTCAAAGTGACATTATAGGTTAAAATTTTTACCATAGGTAGTTTCGGGTAAACCTTTAACGGATTATCTTTAACCTAATTAAAAGCTAGTTCGCCCATAACTAACCGATCGGTTTACCATAACGTTTATCTTATCAATTAATTAATTTAATCCGCAAATTTAATAATAGTCCATAATATTTGATGAAAGAAAAGTCAATTTTTAAACGGCACAAAAGACCACCATCTCGATATAAACGTTGCGAAAGATGTTTTAAAGTTGTCCCTTTTCCTATTATCAACTCGTTGAAAAATGGAATTTACGAATTTCGATACTCTCCTTTTATACCAACGAAACCCAAACTCGAACCGACTCTAACTCCCCTTTTCACCTTTGATCTCCTTTTCTTGTGTGGGGGGTTTTGAGGGTAATAGAAGAGCTCTCTCGCTCCTTAATTTGTTTTTAATTAATTTTACATAAGGACCGCTAACGCAGTCGATTCCGTATTATATTTCAATGTTGATCGTTGAAGAGTCGAGTTACTAAGCAAACTAACCCTCAAGATCGGGACACTTGAAAAACAATTTGTAGCTATTTAAGAACGAAATTCCGCGAGTCGCAATCGATAAATAATAAATTAATAAATTGAGTTTTTAAGAACATTTTAATTAGAATATAATAAAAACATGATTTTATATCATTTTATGGATAAAATCGGGGTATTCCCCGAGTTGTTTATACGATGTATAAATCAAGGAAAAGTTTCAATTGTTATTCAGTCATTTTTATTGAATTAAAATTGGAACTAANTCGATGGATTAAAATAATTTATTAGATATATTTTATGACTAATTTTAATTGTGAATGAAAAATTGTTTTCCATCAGATATAAGTAATAAGTTATAAAAGAAAATTGATGAAAACTACAAAATTTCTATTTTGCTTAAGTTGGGTTGGTAATGCTGATTGATGGAATAAATATCTTTATTCATTATGTCTTATGAGTCAATTCTAAACATTTTTTGTTTAAAACATAATTCTCTATCATGCACAATTAATAAGTTATAGCCGAAAATAATCAAAAACATTAAAATTTGGTATTATTTTTGGGTTGGGTTGGTACTACTGATCGATGGATTAAAATAACTTATTGGATATATTTTATGGATTAATTCTAAATCTTTTTTGTGTGAAAAGTTTCTTCCATCAGATATAATTAATGAGTTATAGAAGAAAATTGATTCAAAATTTCTATTTTTCTTAAGTTGGGTTGGTAATGCTGATTGATGGGATAAACATCTGTAATCAATATGTCTTATTAGTGAATTCTAAACATTTTTTGTTGAAAAAAATAATTCTCCATCTTGCACAATTAATGAGTTATAACCGAAAATGATCAAAAACATCAAAATTTGGTTTTATCTTTGGGTTGGGTTGGTACTACTGNAGAACGAAATTCCGCGAGTCGCAATCGATAAATAATAAATTAATAAATTGAGTTTTGAAGAATATTTTAATTAGAATATAATAAAAACATGATTTTATATCATTTTATGGATAAAATCGGGGTATTCCCCGAGTTGTTTATACGATGTATAAATCAAGGAAAAGTTTCAATTGTTATTCAGTCATTTTTATTGAATTAAAATTGGAACTAACACTAGATCTAGAACTAGAAACATTTGGGTTTAGCCGTCTTTTGAGACGTGCGGCTAAACCCGAATGATTCTAGTTCTAGGTCGAGTGTTAGTTCTAGTGACAGTGTTAGGTAGCGCTTGTATGTACTAGATAATGCTAGATTGTATATTATTATTGAACTAAAACTAGAACTAACACTAGACCTAGAACTAGAAAAAATCGGGTTTAGCCGTGCGTCTGAAGACGCACGGCTAAACCCGAAACTTTCTAGTTCTNAGAACGAAATTCCGCGAGTCGCAATCGATAAATAATAAATTAATAAATTGAGTTTTTAAGAACATTTTAATTAGAATATAATAAAAACATGATTTTATATCATTTTATGGATAAAATCGGGGTATTCCCCGAGTTGTTTATACGATGTATAAATCAAGGATAAGTTTTAATTGTTATTCAGTGCATTTTTATTGAATTAAAAGTGGAACTAACACTAGATCTAGACTAGAAACATTTGGGTTTAGCCGTCTTGAAAGACGTGCGGCTAAACCCGAATGATTCTAGTTCTAAGTCGAGTGTTAGTTCTAGTGACAGTATTAGGTAGTGCTAATATGTACTAAATAATGCTAAATTGTATATTATTATTAAACTAAAACTAGAACTAACACTAGACCTAGAACTAGAAAGTTTCGGGTTTAGCCGTGCGTCTTCAGACGCACGGCTAAACCCGATTTTTTCTAGTTCTAGNGACGCACGGCTAAACCCGAAACTTTCTAGTTCTAGGTCTAGTGTTAGTTCTAGTTTTATGTGTTATACAGCGCCAAGTTGTTCTATATTTTTATTGCACTAACACTAGATCTAGAATTAGAAACATTCGGGTTTAGCCGTCTTGAGGGACGTACAGCTAAACAGGAGTGATTCTAGTTCTAGGTCAAGTGTTAGTTCTAGTAACAGTGTTAGAGAGCCCTTGTAAGCACTAGAACATACCGAGCAATTTGAAAATCAAAAGTTGATAATCACTTGAAATTGAAGATGGCGTTGGAAGAAGTTTATTTGTACCTAGCTCATAAAAATTGGAAAATAAATGACATAGTTACAGCTTCCGGCGTTCTTGTGTGACAACCTGTATATACAGGTGTCTTTTTTCTGCTNGTTGAAAACGTCAAAATTTCTATTTTTCTTAAGTTGGGTTGGTAATGCTGATTGATGGAATAAACATCTGTATTCAATATGTCTTATGAGTCAATTCTACACATTTTTTGTTTAAAAAATAATTCTCCAACATGCACAAAACCCGAAACTTTCTAGTTCTAGTGTTAGTTCTAATTTTACACTACTACTATCACTAGTACTAACACAAGACCTTCGGTCGAGTATTAGTTCTTAGTAGTAGATAGCGCTAGATTGTATATTATTATTGAAATAAAACTAGAACTGACACTAGGTTTAAAACTAGAATCATTCGGCTTTAGCCGTCTTTTGAGACGTACGGCTAAACCCGAATGATTCTAGTTCTAGGTCGAGTGTTAGTTCTAGTGACAGTTAGGTAGCGCTAGTAAGCACTAGATTGTATAATATTATTCAAATTTGATAATTTTTCATATTACAGACATTCCCCTCCTCGTATTAGTCCGTTATATCGAGGTTTTACTGTATTTTACTCAAATTTATTTCATTTTCTTTTCGTTATAAAGAGATAAGTAAGGATTTAATAGAAAGATTGATTACCAACGAAGACAAATTGCTCTCCTTACAGCTTAAAGTAGGATTTTTTGAAACGCTCACAGCGGATTTAAAAGACAAGATTAACTCTTAATAAAAAAAAAGAAACGAGCTGAACGAAAAAGAAAGCCCTTCGACACAACAACCATGATGTGCATACGAAATTTTGCATCTCCACTTTACTCGTTCGAAGAAGGATTCAATTTAGATCGAATTTGCCACCTTGTAACCTTTTCTTGTTAAAAAAAATTAATTTAACGTTTTAAAATTTGGAAAAATCTAAAATTCTTTGATCTTGTAACTAAAAAGCTGTCAATATGTTTATTTTATCCTTTTGTATTTCGTTTGTACATATTTTGTTTCGTGCGATTGTTGCAGTTGAAGAGAACGACGTTGACTTGAAAACAAAAACGAGATTCGATATATTCGGCGTGTATTAAGCAGCCGTTTACCGGCGGCAAGTTTCAAATCGGTCGTTTCGTTCGTTTTGGCCAACTTTAAACGATTCGCGTATGCCAAAAACAAAAGGCCACACACCGAACCCAGATAATACAACGTTTGACAATGAAAAGCTCTCTTTCGCCTAGAAAGCTGCGGCGTGTCTTTCTGAGGCACGTTTTCGAATTCGCTTGGAAATAATGCAATCAAACGCGGTTGAACGCTTGCGTGTTAACAGAACCGCGATGATCTACGCGGCTCAAAAAGGAATGAAAAAAAAATAGAAATAGCGAAAAATCGATTATTAATTTTCTTTTGATAAATTTTGTTTGGTTTTCAACCAACAGTTTTATTATTATTTTTTGGGGGATACAATATATTTTCGGTTTCAATTTTAATTACCTATTTTTAATTAAAATTTTTGTTATTAAAATCCCTTTGAAATTATTATTGGAATAATTTTTTCTTTTTGATTATTTCGGTTTTATTAATGTCAAAAAAGATTTCGATTTTACGCAAAAATAATTTTTTTTAATACAGTAAAACCTCAATATAACATATATACAGACTTAGACGCACGGTTAAAGCCGATACTTTCTAGGTCAAGTGTTAGTTCTAGTTTTAGTTCATAATAATAAATAATATAGCGCTATCTAGTGCTTACTAGCGCTACTTAACACTGTCACTAGAACCGTCACTCCATCACTAAAATCATTCGGATTTAGCCGTCTTAAGGCCCACTTTTATCATCCTCCTGATAAACTATCTAGAGGATCGTTGCCGTGGTTACCACGGTTTTAAGCGCTCTCATTGGCTAAGAACTGTATTTATCTATCGGATAAATTTATTAGGAGGTGGTAAAAGTGGACCTAAGAGGCGTACCCGCTTTTTTCTTGTTCTAGGTCTAGTGTTAGTTCTAGTTTTAATTCATTAATAACATATAACCTAGATTATAATATTTGCTTACTAGAGCTTCCTAACACTGTCACTAGAACTAATACTCGATCTAGAACTAGAATCATTCGGGTTTAGCCGCACGTCTCAAAAGACGGCTAAACCCAAATGTTTCTAGTTCTATATCTAGTATTAGTTCTAGTTTTACACTAGCACTGTTACTATGTAAAACTAACATTATACCTAGAACTAGAATCATTCGGGTTTAGCCGCACGTCTCAAAAGACGGCTAAACCCGAATGATTCTAGTTCTAGGTCTAGTGTTAATTCTAGTTTTAGTTCAATAATAATATGCAATCTAGCATTATCCAGTACATATACTAGCTCTACCTAACACTGTCACTAGAACTAACACTCGACATAGAATTAAAATCATTCCGGTTTAGCCGTACGTCTCTCAAGACGGGCTAAACCCAAATGTTTCTAGTTCTAGATCTAGTATTATTTCAATAAAAATATACAACAACCTGACAATGTATAACAAATAAAACTAGAACTAACACTAAACCTAGAACTAGAAAGTTTCGGGTTTAGACGTGCGTTCTCAGACACATAGTAATTCGTGATACTTGACGATCTCGGGTATCTAGATTAATATTATTGATTAATTTTTATTAGTAAACAATTTTTACAGTTTTTTCAAAAATTTTCTAGGTTACAAAAATTTTACATCATAAAGAAAAAAATAATCTCTATCAAATGACCCTAACGAAAGGATACATTGCTATTTAAAAATATTCAAGTGTTATTCGTTACTCATTTGTTTTCTNCTAACACTCGACATAGAATTAAAATCATTCCGGTTTAGCCGTACGTCTCTCAAGACGGGCTAAACCCAAATGTTTCTAGTTCTAGATCTAGTGTTATTTCAATAAAAATATACAACAACCTGACAATGTATAACAAATAAAACTAGAACTAACACTAAACCTAGAACTAGAAAGTTTCGGGTTTAGCCGTGCGTCCTCAGACACACGGTAATTCGAGATACTTGACGATCTCGGGTATATAGATTAATATTATTGATTAATTTTTATTAGTAAACAATTTTTACAGTTTTTTCAAAAATTTTCTAGGGTACAAAAATTTTACATCATCGTAAAGAAAAAAATAATCTCTATCAAATGACCCTAACGAAAGGATACATTGCTATTTAAAAATATTCAAGTGTTATTCGTTACTCATTTGTTTTCTGAATTAACAACAGTTGAATGCAGTCTTATTATGGCAAATAACATATTAAACAACTTTTGTATAAAAAGGCTTTTTATAAAGTCAACATTTACCGAGATAGATACTATAATTCCATACATAATGAGTACACTGTATAATAAGTTGGTCACCCTGAAAGCTTATAATTTGGTGTAACCTAACCTCAAACATTCTTTTATAACCTCAAAAAGTTTCATTTCTTATATCCTAGTCGTTTTAGAGAAAACAATCTTTAATAACATATTCAACAAAAAATGACACATCGGCAATTTTTAAGCTTTTATATAAAATAAGTTGGTCACCATGCAAGCTTACAATTTAGGACAACCTAACCTCAAACATTCTTTCATAACCTCAAAAAGTTTCATTTCTTATATACCAGCCGTTTAAGAGAAAACAATCTTTAATAACATAATCAACAAAAAATGCCAAATCGGCAAATTTTTAAGCTTTTATATAAAATAAGTTGGTCACCCTGGAAGCTTATAATTTGGG
>NW_019281353.1:0-27358 GCF_000648695.1 Onthophagus taurus | reverse complement strand
ACAAGAACTGATGTTTGAATTTGTTTCTGATATTTAACCATTTTGCAGTAACCAATGTGTGACTAATATTTTCACGCTTACGAACGCCATACATATTTTGAACCCTTTGAATACGATGAAGTTCATACCCAGTTAAACATGGACCATACATGGCAGCACAATGCACAAAATTTCACAAAACAAGTGTTTCGCACAAACGTTTCTTTGTAATTATATTTAAAATGTGTCGGTGTTGATAGAGGTATCTAAGAACACCATATGCCTTTTTCACGCAAGTAGTGACATGACTGCTGAATCGCAGATTGCTGTCGACAAGCACACCCAGATTTTTTGACTCAGGGTACACTACCAGCCTCTCTCCACCCAAAAATATACCGACACTATCAGAGTCCAAGTTACCAAAGATGACTACCTTAGATTTAGTGGCATTGAGAGTTAGTGCCATCTTGTGCGAGCAATCTAAAATAGCGTTCAGATCTGCATTTATTTTTGAGCAAGCAGAAGCGAGGTGTTCCTTTGGAAAGGTTATGTAAATTTGGGTATCATCTGCGTACATGTGTATCGACGAATATTGAATGCACTTAGGCAACTGGGATGTATACAAGGAAAACAATAGAGGAGCCAGAATAGACCCCTGTGGCACTCCCACTCTCACAGGCAGTGATGATGAAGATACATTGTTCAATTTTACTATCTGAGCACGATTGGATAGGAAACTTTCCAAAAGCAAAACCGCTGAGTCGGACAGACCAACATAGCGCAGAAGAGCTAAAAGCATTGAATGGTTAACCTTATCAAAGGCCTTACTGTAGTCCAGCAGTACAAGTATCCCACATAGACCGCCATCACGAGCTCTAATAATATCGTCTGTTACCTTTAATAGAGCCGTTGTACAGCTATGGTTAGGTCGAAAACCAGACTGAGAGGTGGGCAATATGTTATGATCACTAATATATTTACGCAATTGGACCTCCATGCACCTTTCAAGGACTTTTGAGATAACTGGCAGGATACTAATCGGACGCAGGTCCGCCAAACCTGCTGGATTTGGTTTTTTAGGCAACGGCATTACCAAAGCAATCTTCCAGGCTTCAGGGAAAATAGACTGTTCAAGACAGGTATTTATAATATGTACAATGTAGGGCAATATTTCAGGGAGACACATTCTTATAAATGTGATGTTCAATTCGTCTATACCAGAAGATGTTGATTTAATGCCATTTAAAATTTTAATGATCGAAGAGGTGTCACTGAGTCCAAACGAAAATCTCTCATGGGAATTTGGGTAAAGCATATTTGTACCATAAAAAATGAGCAAATCATCATCCACATCAGCATAACCAACAGAATTCACAAAATAATCATTAATATTTCCAACATCATCTAAATGTGCGGGAACAGTGGGTTTGGACCTGTTGACAATCTGCAACTTGGATAACAGCCGCCAACTACTCTTTACATCACTAGTCACAAATGTACTATTTAAGAAAGATTTCTTTTCTCGTCGTATTGCAGAAGTCGTTAAATTGCGTAAGGACTTGTAGTAGTCGAAGTGCGCTATTAATTTAGTTCTTTTATATCGAGATAAGGCTCTATCCCTCAGCGACATCATTAGTTTTATTGTGTCCGTTAACCATGGTGTAAATGGCCTATGTAATCTGAGTGCATGAAAATCTAGAAGTGTCAAAAGATGAGTGTTTAAAAAATGTACTTTCTGATTAACATCAGTTATATGATAGATTGCATAGAGTGGTAACCGGGATAAATCACCCTTCAGACTATAGGCATCGATGTTTGATATAGGTCTACAAAATTTGGTAATCGGAATGGGCCTTGAATCAGAAATAGTAATTTCACATTGAACAAGATTGTGGTCTGACATATGCATCGGTATGATTGCCTGGTTAATACAACC
Source organism: Onthophagus taurus (assembly GCF_000648695.1). Classification (NCBI taxonomy): domain Eukaryota; kingdom Metazoa; phylum Arthropoda; class Insecta; order Coleoptera; family Scarabaeidae; genus Onthophagus; species Onthophagus taurus. The sequence continues at coordinate 25,443 of NW_019281353.1, read as the reverse complement.
GTCAGGGTTGTTAGTGATCAAACAGTCAATCAAGGAACTCGAGTTTGTGGTGATACGGGTAGGAGAAGTTATCATCTGAGAAAGGGATAACTCTTCTAAAAGCGTATTAAACCTCTCTGTATATATGCTATTAAAATCCAGCATGTTTATATTTAAATCGCCCGCGCAATACAAATAGTCAGTAATACCCTGTAAGCAGCATAGTGTGGAGCATAAATTATCAAGAAAAGCACATACGTTCGAGGCAGGGGACCTATAAATGCAGCCAAAAGAATATGCATATGAATTGAATAACAACCGGACCCAGACCTGTTCAACATCATTATCAACAATCCCCATATCCCGCTCACAGATATATTTCAGGCCATGAGCCAGGTACAATGCCACTCCTCCACCCCTCGTCTGTCTATCACGTCTCACAACATTATAACCCGGAATAGTGATTGCAGCGTTTGGAATCTGTTCTGACAACCATGTTTCAAAATAAAATATAACAAAAAGAAAATAATAATAATAATAGCCTGTATTCAAAAAAGTACACAATACTACTATTACGTAATAATAACTTAATTGTTCTATTTTACGTCGTTTCTTTTGCGTATTCTAGCTCGAACCCCACTTTTCGATTGCAAAGTAACCTCCACGGATAAACAAAGTTTATGGTGGACGTCCACAAATTCATATTAAGAAACAACTTTGCCAGAGCTGAATTGTATTTTCCAATACAATTCCGAACACCATGATTAAAAGGTTCGTAACTACATATATCTATTTGGGTTAAAATTTTCTGAGAGAAACCTTTCGTGAATGAATTTTTCGGTATCCGGATATAATTCAGAGTCAATATGCATTATAAACGGGATTATAACAACCATTAATGATTTAAATAAAAACCATACATTNTTAACATCAGTTATATGATAGATTGCATAGAGTGGTAACCGGGATAAATCACCCTTCAGACTATAGGCATCGATGTTTGATATAGGTCTACAAAATTTGGTAATCGGAATGGGCCTTGAATCAGAAATAGTAATTTCACATTGAACAAGATTGTGGTCTGACATATGCATCGGTATGATTGCCTGGTTAATACAACCGTCAGGGTTGTTAGTGATCAAACAGTCAATCAAGGAACTCGAGTTTGTGGTGATACGGGTAGGAGAAGTTATCATCTGAGAAAGGGATAACTCTTCTAAAAGCGTATTAAACCTCTCTGTATATATGCTATTAAAATCCAGCATGTTTATATTTAAATCGCCCGCGCAATACAAATAGTCAGTAATACCCTGTAAGCAGCATAGTGTGGAGCATAAATTATCAAGAAAAGCACATACGTTCGAGGCAGGGGACCTATAAATGCAGCCAAAAGAATATGCATATGAATTGAATAACAACCGGACCCAGACCTGTTCAACATCATTATCAACAATCCCCATATCCCGCTCACAGATATATTTCAGGCCCTGAGCCAGGTACAATGCCACTCCTCCACCCCTCGTCTGTCTATCACGTCTCACAACATTATAACCCGGAATAGTGATTGCAGCGTTTGGAATCTGTTCTGACAACCATGTTTCAAAATAAAATATAACAAAAAGAAAATAATAATAATAATAGCCTGTATTCAAAAAAGTACACAATACTACTATTACGTAATAATAACTTAATTGTTCTATTTTACGTCGTTTCTTTTGCGTATTCTAGCTCGAACCCCACATTTCGATTGCAAAGTAACCTCCACGGATAAACAAAGTTTATGGTGGACGTCCACAAATTCATATTAAGAAACAACTTTGCCAGAGCTGAATTGTATTTTCCAATACAATTCCGAACACCATGATTAAAAGGTTCGTAACTACATATATCTATTTGGGTTAAAATTTTCTGAGAGAAACCTTTCGTGAATGAATTTTTCGGTATCCGGATATAATTCAGAGTCAATATGCATTATAAACGAGATTATAACAACCATTAATGATTTAAATAAAAACCATACATTAACTTCTAACTTGCATTTATTTATATATAGTCGTACTAGTTTCGGGTTACCCAATCATCAGCGACAACTATAATCAGTACAAATCATGAGGTAACATTCAAAACAAGTTGGTATATAAAGTTAAATAATGTTAATCTCGAAGAAGGTGACTTAGTGACTTAATGTTAAAAATTAGAAGTTAAAAGAAGAGACATATAAATCTAAAAGTTTAAAAAAGTTAACAAATAAACACAAAAAGTCTTAAAATAAGAATTAGATTAAATTTTTGTAATAGATTTATTTAAATTTAGAGGCAGAAGACAATTAAATTGAAAAATTTTTGTACGTAAAAGAAAACTAACCACGAGGAAAAATGAAAAGTGAAACAAATTTTCAAAAAATACTTACAGTCAATGAAGCTATGAAAGGTGTAGACTGGAAATTATGTAAAAGTAAATTTTGCTATTTGATGGATAAACAAAATAAGGATGAAAAATAAATCACGAATGGCGTCGTTAAAAAGTGTGGAATCTGAAGAAAAATAATAAAAGTTAAGTAATGAGCGAAAAACCCCTTTAACAAAGGGAGTATTAGAACTAAATAAAAAAAAACTTTTTAGCAGACTATATATTATACATACAGAAGATATCTGTATAGTCTGCTGAAAAGTCAGCAATTGTTTTGGGCCCACTGTTTTTAAAATTTTTTTTCTACAGTTATTTCATTATCGTTATTTTTTTTTACTCCCAAAAGATCAAATCAGCCGTATTTTTAAGAAATATAATATGATATGTATGTTAAATTGAAGCTTAAAGATTCTAGTTTATGTTATATAAAAATTATATGTATGATAATATTATTGAAATTTCCAGGAAAAAACTATTAGAGAAGAAATTGTAAAACTATAAATCAAAAATAACACGAAATTTTCATAAAATCATATCGACCGTATTTTTAATGATAATGATATGATATATACGTTAAATTAAACCTTAGGGATTCTAGATTATGGTGTGATATAAAAACTATTACATAATATTATTGAAATTTCCAGGAAAAAATTATTAAAGAAGAAATTGTAAAACTATAAATCAAAAATAACACGAAATTTTCATAAAATCATATCGGCAATATTTTTAATGATAATGATATGATATGTACGTTAAATTGAACTTTAATGATTCTATATTATGATGTGATATAAAAACTATTGGGTAATATTACAGACATTTCCAGGAAAAAATTGTTGAAAAACAAATTGTCAAATTATACATCAAAAATAACACCAAATTTTCAAAAAATCATATCGGCCGTATTTTTAATGGTAATGATATGATATCTACGTTAAATTGAACCTTAGGGATTCTAAATTATGATATGATATAAAAACTATTAGATAATATTATTGAGATTTCCAGGATAAAATTGTTAATGAGAAAATTGTCAAATTATAAATCAAAAATAACACAAAATTTTCAAAAATTCATATCAGCCGTTTTTTTAATGATAATGATATGATATGTACGTTAAAATGAACCTTAATGATTCTAGATTATGATATGACATAAAAAATTATTAGATAATATTATTGAAATTTCCAGGAAAAAATTGTTAAAGGAGAAATTGTTAAACTATAAATCAAAAATAACACAAATTTTTCAAAAAATCGTATCGGCCGTGTTTTTAGTCATAATAATATGATATGTACGTTACATTAAACCTTAAGGATTCTAGATTGTCTTTAGAGCTAAATGATATTTTCAAAAACAGGTTGCACCACTTGAAAGAGCATGCTTTTCTTTATAAATCAACAAACTTTGAGAACAAACTCTTGAGAATTCGATTTTTCAGAGATTTTTAAAGTTATCCAAAATAACGCAAAAGTTACTAACATTTTTCATCATGTTTAAGAATTAATATCTTTTAAACTAAATGATATTTTCAAAAACAGGTTGCACCACTTGAAAGAGCATGCTTTTCTTTATAAATCAACAAACTTTGAGAACAAATTCTTAAGAATTCGATTTTTCAGAGATTTTTAAAGTTATTTAAAATAACGTTAACGTTACTAACATTTTTCATCATGTTTAAGAATTAATATCTTTAAAATTAAATGATATTTTCAAAAACGGGTTGCATCAGTTAAAAGAGCACACTTTTCTTTATAAATCAACAAACTATGAGAACAAATTCTTAACAATTCAATTTTTTACAGATTTTTAAAGTTATCCAAAATAACGCCAAAGTTACCAACATTTTTAATAATATAATATATCTATTATCCAACAGATTCAGATTTCATACAGATTTCTACCTACTCAATAGAAAATGGAGTAATGTAGAAGGGTCCAGGCCAGTTAACTTGCTGGTTACAGTTACCGATAGTTGTAAGTCCAGGATTGAAGGCTTCAGAAAACAAGACAGAGAAGGCCTGCACTATTTCCAGGGGTCAGAGATTTCAGAGCCAGCAAAGGTCATACAGTCTGGAATACGCGAATTACCATGTTTCTTTCATTATATTCGAAATGAAAGAATTATATTCGATTCACGTAACGCCAAAAATTTTTGGGGTCGGTCGATATACAATTTTCGGTATTCACGAGATAAGACTGACAATCAGAATCTATTGCATCCTTGGATAAACGACGCAACCTAACATATTCATCGGAATATGATAGTTGTTTAGATCTCTGCTACTTCTTAAAGTAGTGCTCCTTTATATTCAATATACGTTTACTGCTTCCAGTAAACCAGAGAGGAAATTTCGACGGCGATAAGCAGTATTTGGGTACACAGGAAAAAATATAGAGTAAAAATCAACTTTAAAACATGGTTCAGATCGGTCCAATACATTTAGAGTTACTTTTTGCACTATATAGTGTAGGTGAATAGATTAAAATTTTACACTAAATAGTGAGAAGATGGTGTTTATTAAATAGTGTAAAATCGTTACTCTCTAACAGTGTATTATATGTAATCTAACTAGATGTTGTCGTTACTCTATTAGATACATTTTTAATCTAATCAGTGTAAATTATTAAAGATTCGTTCTAATTTTACTCTATTAATTGACAAAATATCACTAAATAGTGTGTATCTTTCACTTATTAGTGTGAATTTTTAATAGGACGTATAGAGTATTTTTAGGGAAATTTTAGGTTTGTAATAAAAATCAAAATTATAAAATATTTGTTTTTATTTTTACTTGTAATATTGTAGGCTTAAGGCCGAGCGTTCAGTAATCAGTCAAACACAACTTTGTTCACAATAAACGACTTTATTAACGAAAAATAACAATAACTATCTCAATAATTGTCTCGAACCACACCCAAAATCTACGAAATTTTAGCTGTATCACACCACATGTTGATCATGTGGTACCGACGAGTAATTCCGAGCAAAATAGTGTGGTGCCTACGAAGTACCTGAAGGAAAAGTACAGTTTACACGTGTTGTGTAAAATTTAATGTTTTATATATTACATAACTTCACTAACATGAGTAAAAAAGAACTCTCCTTTAGAGAACTGTAAAAACTACTCTATTAAGTGAATAATATATGAACTCTATATTAATATTAAATATAGTGTACATTAGAGGTGTTTTTACCACGTGGTATTACAATTTTTACTCTTCTAATTCTTTTTACCAACTATAGTTGGTAAAAAAAATTTTAGAGTATACTCTAAAATTTTTACACGACACAAATTTTTCCTGTGTATTATGAGCTAAACTTATTCCCCAAATTTTATTTTCCATGCGTTTTTAGTACCCGAGATAAAAAAATTAAACCAACATTTTCCGCCATTTTTGAAGAAGCGTAGCTCCCCAGGGTAGTCGAAGTCGCTCATAGTTCATATAAGAGAGTACCCTTAAATTTTACTAAAGAATAACCCCTGAAATTTGGGAACGTTATTCAAATACAGCCTGTATATAATATTTTTGGTCAAAATTATATTTTAAGCAATTTTTGTCTATACATTTTTTTCAGAACAGACTTAATTTATTGAAACGAGCAACAATACAAAAGAAAAAGTGCTATCTACTTACAGAGAAACAATACTATTTATTATAAACATTAATTGTTATGTTTTTACATTTCAAAACACTTATTCCAGATGAGTAAACATGTTGAAACTGACAATTCAAAATTGACAACAATCATTTCAAAATATTTTTATAAATGTCAAATAGACTTTTTTAAAGAAATTGATTTTTTAGTAATTTTTAGCAGTCGTAGATAAAACGCTGTATATCACACGTGGGCTAGAGCATAATATTACAGTACCCCTGTGATTACACGACTCGGTCTACGACCTCGTCGTGCAATTCTCCACACTCATACTGTAATTATGTTTCTAGCCCACTTGTAATATAAATAACTATTAAAATAACATAATGAAATTTTTCCAACGTATTTATTACCTTCCTAAAAAAATCTAGACATAAATTGAACGGGAGTTGTTATGTTTCGTAACTTACGAGGAAATATTAAAAGTACAAATAAGTTAGAAACGTGCTGTATAATGAGCTAAACTTATTCCCCAAATTTTATTTTCCATGCGATTTTAGTACTGGAGATAAAAAAATTAAAACTTTAGCAAAACAATTTTGCTAAAGAATCACCCCTGAAGTTTGGAAACGTCATTCAGATATACCCTGTATATAATTTGATCAGAATTATATTTTAAGCAATTATTGTCTATATACATTTTTTTAAAATAACATAATTTTAATTTCCCTGTGAACTAGGTATGTTTTATCACTACAAATCTGTTAGTCAATAAATTGAAAGTAATTATTTTAATTGACAATTGATCAATTTCCTCGATGTGTTTATACTGCCCTTTTTTATTTCTTTTATAAAATTTTTAATTCGTGTGTGTTGTAGTAATAACAGCTATTATTTACAATGTAGAAATTGTTACTAAGTTTATTACAAGTTTTAAAGCGAAACATGCCATTAAGAAAGAAAATAAAATTTAAAAATATAATTCATTATTCGTTCTTTTCCACGTAATTTCTTTTACGTATTCCAACTCGAATCCCAGTTTTTGATTGCAAAGTAACCTCCACGGACAAACAAAGTTGATGGTGAACGTCCACAAACTCGTAATTAAGCAACATCTTAGCTAACGCAATTTTCATCGAAACCATTGCGTACAATTTTCCAATACAATTCCGAACACCAAGATTAAAAGGTGCGTAACTATATCTATTTGGGCTCAAATTTTCCGGGAGAAACCGTTCGGGAATAAATTTTTCAGGATCCGGATATAATTCAAGGTCAACATGCATCATAAACGGGATCATAAAAACCATTAAACCTTTGGGTAGCGTGGTTTTTTCGTAAGGTACATCTTCTTCAAGTGTTCGTAAAAATACAGGAGCAGTCGTATTTAATCTCATCGATTCTTTGATAACTAAATCCAAATATTTCATCTGCATTATTTGTTGGTTCGTTATTGTTTGGTGGATGTCTTCGCCCAGGATTGAGTGAACTTCCTCGAATGCTTTTTGCTATAAATTTGATTAAATAGTTTAAAATGATTGATTTAAATTAATAATATTTATTATACTTGTATTTCGGGGAATTTTGCTAAGTGGTAAAGCATAAACGATAATGTTACTGCAGTCGTGTCTACGGCCTAAAATATAAATTAATTATATACAGGGTGTACAAAAAGTATGGAATAATGGTTCTACAGCCTACACTTCAACTTATATTAAAAAAAGTTTTAAATAAAAGTTACTTGAAACTATTTTCCGCATATCTTGGCGTAGAAATAAAATAAAAATGATGACGGCAGTTGGCAACGAAAACGTTTGGAGTCAGTATAAGATCCGCCCATCACTGTGACGTCAAGGCTTAAGTTGTCTATTTCGTTGCTAACGATAAACCGCCAATAAATGTCATTTGAAATGTCATCACTTAGTTTATTTTATTTTAACATTAAAGAAAAATTGCATATATGGTGATTTACCGTTAGCAACACAGTTAGCAACGAAAATGTTTGGAGTCGGTATAAGCTCCGCCCATCTCTATGACGTCAAGGTTTAGGTTGTCTATTTTAAGTTGATTTCGAAAAGGTCTTAACTGTAGATATTAAATAAATAAGAACATGGGTCTGCTTGAATCTAGTTTCCGCATATTTTGGTGTAGATTTAAAAATAAAATGGTGACGCCGATTTGAGTTAGGACACGGAGATATTATTAGTTATTCCTGTTATTATTACTATTGAACATTTATTACATCAGCTTGTATAAAAATTACTAAACTACACCTATCTGGAGCAAGCTATGATGTGACGATATGATTGTTATGTGCGTTGCCATGGTAACGGAGACAATTTAAAGTTTAAACAAAGGTAGTTGCTGGCATTATTAGTTGAATTAACGGACACAGAACGAATTATTATTTTAACAATGGTTGGTTTTGGAGATCGTACCAGAACGCAACATGAAGTATGTGTTTTATTTAATGAAACATTTTAGAGATTTTACAGTTAGTAAAACTTTAAAACGTTTTAAGGAGACGGGTCATGTAAAGGATATTCCAAAATGCGATCGGCCGAATGTTGCAACAAATGAAGATATGATGAGGCAAGGTGTGTTAGAAGAAATAACAGATAATCTACATACCTCGATTCGTCAACTAGCCTTAAATTTCGATGTCAGTACAGAATCTATTCAAAACATTTTGAAAAAGGAGAAACAACATCCCTATAAACCGGCTTTACTGCTACAGTGATCAGAAGATGATTTTGATAGACGTGTAGTATTTTGTGAAGAAATGATGAGGTGAATTAACGATGATCCGAACTTCGTTAACAACATAATAGTTTCTGACGAAGCCACATTTTACTTGAATGGAAAAGTGAATGGACGCAATTAACGATACTGGTCTGCTGAGAAACGAAGCAGAAAATAAATTTGTGGGCAGGTATTTGTAGAGATAGAATTATCGGCCCGTTTGTAATCTATGGAAATCTTACTAGTGATCGTTATCTGGAACAAATAATTCCGACCTGTAGAGATCTTTTTCCGAACGAAAGTAATCTCTGGTTCCAACAAGATGGGGCACCACCTCACTATCATCTAAATGTACGCTACGATCTTCAGACTTGACATCATGCGACTTTTTCTTATGGGGTAACCTAAAAAGCAAAGTATATCAAAACCGTCCTAATAATTTAGCAGAATTAGAACGGCGAATACATAATAAATATTGCCTGATCATTTCAGAAATACAATTCGTGCTTTTAGTGATCGTTTAGGTTAGGCCATTGCCTTGCTGCTAATGGACAACATTTTGAAGATTTAATTTAATATTGTTACTGTTTTTGTTTTATTTCCTGTTATTGTTCGTTATAAAATTTCATTGTTTAATTATTATTTGTTACAATTAAATGTAGTAACCACCCAAGGACAGTAGAATCTAACAGGACTGCTACATCCATTGTTGTGACAACCTGCCCGCAAACTACGTCATACCATTTTCCACGCCCAGCTGTTGTTATGGTCTATGTTTGCTGTGTATTATTAGAGGTTATATCCTAGACGTATTCATTATATTTTTGAAGTTTTATGTTTTTAGACGTATTAATGTCTATCATATAACCTCTAAAAACACAGAGAGTTACCAGGCGTGGCAAATAGTGTGATGTAGTGTGCGGGCAACCAACCCGTAGTGGACTACAAAAATACAATGGATGTAGCAGTCCTGTTAGATTCTACTGTCCTTGGTAACCACCCATGTTTTTATTTATGTAATATCTACTGTCAACTTAAAATTCGAGCGGAAATTGTTTCCGTTACCATAGTAACGCACATAGCAATCCCATAATGACGCCATAGTTTGATTGTCGCTACGTCAAATCTTTTTAAAGAAAAGTTTCAATATCTCGAAAACTATGCAGTTTAAAGCATTAAAACCTTATGGTATTTTGGAACACCTTGCCAAAAGGAATCCAAAAACCTTAAAATATACAGGATGTTTCATTTAAAAAACACTCACCATGTCGTAACTCAAACTGCCGTCATCATTTTTGTTTTATTTCTACGCCAAGATATGCGGAAAATAGTTTCAAGTAACTTTTATTTAAAACTTTTTTTAATATACCGTCGTGACAGATCTTCTTCTTTATCTACCAAGCTCGATGGAGGTGGTGTTCTTGTGGCGGCCAAAAGGGGTATTCCTGTGTCTCCAATGCCAGAGTTTTCAACGGGTGCAGAGGACTTATGGTTGTGCGTCCGTGGTGAAGTGTCGCGTGTTTTGTTGTGTTGTGTTTACTTGCCTCCCAATGATACTGCAGCGATCAATAGCTTTCCTCTACAGCTGCAGATGATTAATGATCGTAATCCGAATGACATCATCCTCGTAGTTGGCGACTTTAATTTACCTGGATTAACTTGGAAGACGTCTTCTACTGGTATACTCTTGCCCTCTGGGGATAATTCGGTGCGTACAAAAGATTTTCTGGGCATATTTTCATATTGTAATTTTTCGCAATTTAATAATATTTCTAATACAAACTGTCGAACGTTACATCTGATTCTTTGTAATCGATTTGCTGTGTTTTGCGTTCAGAATTGTTTTGAGCCGTTAGTTAATCTTGATGACCATCATCCAGCTATAGATTTTTGTTTTGAGTTCAGTTCGAATGTAAAGTTTGATGATGGTCGGCTTGAAAGATTCTTTTTTAATAAGGCAGATTACGTTTCTCTCAAAGCTGATATCCGTGCATTTGACTGGAATGACGCCTTTATTAATCTTAATGTTAACCAAGCCTTGGAGGTATTCTACTCACATCTGAATCGGATGATTAGGCATCATGTCCCTCACAGAACCATCGGGAATTCTAAGCGTTTTCCACATTGGTATGCCCCCTCAACCATTAGGGTTATTAGGGAAAAATTTAAGTATCATAAAAGGTGGAAAAAGTACGGTAATCAAGTGGATTACTTGTCTTTTTCTTTGTTGCGTAAACGATCGAAGAGTCTCATTAAGGCTGACTATCAAAATTACATTAATAGCTTGCAAGAAAATATTATTGACAATCCGAAACAGTTATGGTCCTTTTTTCGTGACAAAAGCTGCTTTTTCGTAACAGCTTTCGAGCTGTTACGTCTGGAGTACTCCAGGGGAGCCCTCTCGGCCCGTTATTATTTGTAATTTTCATTAACGACATTGGATCGTGTTTTATGCATTCCAGTTTCTTATTATATACGTACAGTTGCTGACTGTATTAAATTGCAAAGCGATCTTTATCGTTTTAACACTTATTGTTCTATGAACAAACTTCTTCTAAATTATGAAAAATGCTCCAAAATTTCTTTTAGCAGAAAAAGATATAACATTGATTTTTCATATCTGCTTGGTGTTGAATCTATTAAATGTGTTCCTTCTATCAAAGACCTTGGTGTGATGCTAGATTCAAAACTCTTATTTTCAGATCACATTGAGTACATCTTTTTCAAAGCTATGAGACAATTGGGATTTATTCTAAGAACTACCTATGTCTTCTCAAATCTTGATTGCTTAAAATCTGCTTATATGGCATATGTTAATAGTATTCTATCTTTTTGCTCGGTGGTTTGGAATCCAATGTATCACATATACATTGACCGTTTGGAGTTGTTTCAGCGTCGTTTTGTTAGGTTTCTAGCTCATAAATTTCACTTACCTTATTGTGAGTACTCGGTTGCTTGTGCAGTGTTCGGATTGATTTCTCTGCCTCGCCGTAGATTTGTGAGGGACTTGTGTTTATTATATAAACTGGTTACCGGGCTTATTGATAACCCAGAACTCTTATCTTTAATTAGTTTTAATGTCCCGCAATATCGCAACTCGCGATAGTTTTTTGTTTAGAATACCTCCTTCGGCGTCTAATGCGTATACTAATTCGCCTATCCTGCGCATATTAAATTGTTATAATAAAGTTTGCCAGTCGATTGATATTTTTAATTATTCTTTTGTGTCGTTTAAAAAGAAATGTATGTTGCTTCCCAACATTGACTGAAATTTTGAGTTGAAATTTACTTTTAGTTGTTGCTTTTGAATTGTATTTTTGTTTTTTTTCTTTCATGTCTGTTTAGCTTTATAGTTTAGGACTTATTATGTTATATCTGTATTTTGTTTGTAAATTTTGTGGATGCTTTATTGGGGTAACCTGTCTGCATCCCGAAACGAATAAATAAATAAATAAATAAAATAAGTTGAAGTTTACGCTGTAGAACCATTATTCCATACTTTTTGTACACCTGTATAACGAATTTTAAATTTCATAACAAACATTCTTACAACTCCAATCCCAACAGTTACTTGGTCCTCAATAAATTCATCCGTGCAATTAGTACTAAATAAAATATCGATATATATTGGTCTCCTTTCTATTTTTACACCACTGTTAAATTCTTTCCGCTTTTTTTCAATTAATTTCTTGACGATTTTGTGAAAAATTTTTAGTGTGTTTCTTTCCTGCCAATAAATTTTCGTGAATATTTGTGTTATAGAAAAGTAGCTAAGTGGTGAAACAACTTTTTTCGCACCTATATTCATCAATAACTTAATACATTTTCCCATGACCTTCTTATCAAATTCAAATTCGGTGTCGCCAAACAACGTTTCTGTGAAAATACATTTAATTTTATTTGAAACAATAAAAAGTGAAAATAAATAGGTAAACGAACCGAAAGACTGCTCAAAAGTAAAATCCTCCAGAATGTGTCCAACCTCAACCGATTCATTGTTTATTTCCTCTTTTAACTTGTTAATTAAATTTTCTGAATGCTTATTAAAAATTTTGTTGTTGTCCATTACATTTTTATAGTCAAGAGATGGATTTAAAAGTTTTCTTTGGCGTCGCCATTCGTCCCCTGGAATTGAAAAATTAATTTGCGAAGCAATAAAATGATGTTTGGTACCGTTTACTATAGCGAGTGAATTTGGTGCCATCTTGCTGAATGCTGCACTGAACACGAAGGGTTTGTTTATGTGTTTTGAGGATCCTAGTACGACTGAAAATATTTTAGGATCGGATGTAAGGAGAGTTGGGAATGGTCCCATCATAACAAAAATATTTCTTCCCATTTCTTTAATATATGATTGTAGAGCATTATAAATACCTTAAAAATTAATAATTAAAAAAACGATTATTTTTCTTCTTTTCGATACTTACCAACAGTATTTCGCATCTTGTAGGTGATCCCTAAAAGAGGCAACTGGGTTGGGGTACAAAACATTTTCAAGTACTTTTTGTATTTATAAAATATAGAATACCACCATAACGTTAGCGAAAAAATCGCAATAATTATCGCAGCTACAAACTCCACAAAAAGCATTGCAAATCTGAATGTGGTTATCAGGCGTAATTTTGGTATAGATACTTATATAGCAATTGGATATCCAATTATTACTACGATTATTCCAAACATATCGTTGTTAGCTATTTATTCGAATATTACAATTCAGCAGAATTAAGTGCAATTTAAAAATAATCTCGTTGAGACGTAATTTTGGTGCGAACTTTGCTACGAAAAAATTAGGTGCCCAATTATTAATACGATTATTCCAAATATATCGACGTACGATTTGCGATATTGGTTGCATACTTGCAAAGATGAAGTCGGGTACGATAATTAATTAACACTTTTCCACAAACTTTTCTATATACAATAAGAATGGTGTTATAAAGAATTTTTTTAAAATAAGAAAATTTTCATTCCTTGTGAACAGTACGGTGCTCAATTACGATGTGATTAACAAAATTTCTCTCTTAAGGAGATGTTGATATAAATATTTGGAATGAATCAATACATTTTTCTTAAATTGCACTTAATTATGCGTTATTTTAATGTTGGAATAATTTGCTAAAATTGTAATGGAAATTTTTTCAAGGAAGGAGAAAAAGCTTTTAGATGAACATGACGCAATAGATTACGGTAAGGTGTCGTTAAGAAAAAGGGTAATTCAAGTCGGTATAAGTAAATCCCATTTACAAAGAATTTATCGAAAATTACTTCTGTTTCGCAAACGTAAAACCTAGATTTGCAATTTTATCTTCAAGATTTTCTATCCGCGAATTTTTCTTATTAAACACAAAATTTTCTTAAATCATCATATCATAAAATAGATTCTTTTAGCTTTAATTTGCGACATAAATCATCGCTTTACACCTAGTAATAACTCCAAAGCGATTTTTTTAAATTTCTTCTATCTCGGATACGTTTCTACAAAACCTAGATTTTGCAACTTTATCTTCAAGATTCTTTTTCTGGATATTTTTCCTATTAAACACAACATTTTTTTAATCTAATCATAAAATAGATTCTTTTAGCTTCAATTTGAGACATAAACCTTTGCTTTACACCTACTAATAACTCCAAGGCGATTTTTTGAAATTTCTTCTGTCTCGGATACGTTTCAACAAAACCTAGATTTGCAACTTTATCTTCNCATTGTAAATCTGAATGTTGTTACCAGGCGTAATTTTGGTATAGATACTTATATAGCAATTGGATATCCAATTATTACTACGATTATTCCAAACATATCGTTGTTAGCTATTTATTCGAATATAACAATTCAGCAGAATTAACTGCAATTTAAAAATAATCTCGTTGAGACGTAATTTTGGTGCGAACTTTGCTACGAAAAAATTAAGTGCCCAATTATTAATACGATTATTCCAAATATATCGACGTACGATTTGCGATATTGGTTGCATACTTGCAAAGATGAAGTCGGGTACGATAATTAATTAACACTTTTCCACAAACTTTTCTATATACAATAAGAATGGTGTTATAAAGAATTTTTTTAAAATAAGAAAATTTTCATTCCTTGTGAACAGTACGGTGCTCAATTACGATGTGATTAACAAAATTTCTCTCTTAACGAGATGTTGATATAAATATTTGGAATGAATCAATACATTTTTCTTAAATTGCACTTAATTATGCGTTATTTTAATGTTGGAATAATTTGCTAAAATTGTAATGGAAATTTTTCCAAGGAAGGAGAAAAAGCTTTTAGATGAACATGACGCAATGGATTACGGTAAGGTGTCGTTAAGAAAAAGGGTAATTCAAGTCGGTATAAGTAAATCCCATTTACAAAGAATTTATCCAGAAAATAAAATATTGCCGTATAAACCAAAATTTAACCATACTATCGAATTAGGTGATGAAGCAAAGCGAGAAACTCAAAGGCGGTTTTTTGAAATTACTTCTGTTTCGCACACATAAAACCTAGATTTGCAACTTTATCTTCAAGATTTTCTATAAGCGAATTTTTCTTATTAAACACTACATTTTTTTAACCTAATCATAAAATAGAGTCTTTTAGCTTTAATTTGAAACATAAACCATCGTTTTACACCTAGTAATAACTGCAAGGCGATTTTTTGAAATTTCTTCTGTTTCGGATACGTTTCAACAAAGCCTAGATTTGCAACTTTATCTTCAAGATTCTTTTTCTGGAAATTTTTCCTATTAAACACAAAATTTTTTTAATCTAATCATAAAATAGATTCTTTTAGCTTCAATTTGAGACATAAACTTTTGCTTTACACCTACTAATAACTCCAAGGCGATTTTTTGAAGTTTCTTCTGTTTAGGACACATTTCTACAAAACCTAGATTTGCAACTTTATCTTCAAGATTCTTTTCCGCAAATTTTTCTTATTAAACACAAAATTTTTTTAATCTAATCATAAAATAGATTCTGTTAGCTTCAATTTGAGACATAAACTTTTGCTTTACACCTACTAATAACTCCAAGGCGATTTTTTGAAATTTCTTCTGTCTCGGATACGTTTCAACAAAACCTAGATTTGCAATTTTATCTTCAAGATTCTTTTTCCGGAAATTTTTCTTATTAAACACAAAATTTTTTTAATCTAATCATAAAATAGATTCTGTTAGCTTCAATTTGAGACATAAACTTTTGCTTTACACCTACTAATAATGAAATTTCTTCTGTCTCGGATACGTTTCAACAAAACCTAGATTTGCAACTTTATCTTCAAGATTCTTTTTCCGGAAATTTTTCCTATTAAACACCAAATTTTTTTAATCTAATCATAAAATAGATTCTTTTAGCTTCAATTTGCGACATAAAACATCGCTTTACACCTAGTAATAACTCCAAGGCGATTTTTTAAAATTTCTTCTGTTTAGGACACATTTCTAGAAAACCTAGATTTGCAACTTTATCTTCAAGATTCTTTTTCCCGAAACTTTTCCTATTAAACACAAAATTTTTTTAATCTAATCATAAAATAGATTCTTTTAGCTTCAATTTGCGACATAAACCTTTGCTTTACACCTACTAATAACTCCAAGGCGATTTTTTTAAATTTCTTCTATTTCGGACACATTTCTACAAAACCTAGATTTGCAACTTTATCTTCAAGATTCTTTTTCTGGAAATTTTTCCTATTAAACACTAAATTTTTTTAGCCTAATCGTAAAATAGATTCTTTTAGCTTTAATTTGCAACATAAATCAACACTTTAAACCTATAAATTATTGATTTAAAGGCGACTAAACCAATAACAACAAATTTAATTTTACCACAAAAAATTTATTATCCATTCTTTTTACGTACAGGAGTGACCCGATAATATTTTTTCCCACTTCTCGTTTTAGTATAAGCCAATTCCGCTGCATTCACTCCATCTCTATCAGCTCTAACATTTCGCTTCCTCAAACAACCTACATCACAAGTTCTTGTGGAATTTCCATTATTATCATCATCCACAGTTTCATTTGAATCTTCAATTTCTCGTGATTCCTCATCATTTTTGCGATTATTTAATTTAGGAATAAAATACGGGTTCAACATGGTTGTACTCAAACCGCAAGTACAAGTATTTTCAGTGCCATAACGTGAAGATGTTGGTTCTACTGATTCATCATCGATTAAAGTTGATACGAACGATAAAGCTTTATGCTTCGACGACCTATTCTTCGTTAAATTCCTCAACATCCAAGACTCGTTTGTGAGAAATCGCGTTAATTTTGGTTTACTTCTGCATGATTTTGCTGGTGTTAATAATTTTCGAATAGAATCCATCATGGTGCCTCTCTTGACATGTTTAATTACGTAACGTAACACCGCGAATATGACGTAACCGTAAACGATTGGTTTGAAATTTGGGTATTGTTGAAGAAAATTTCCCGACACCACTACTTGAAGAGCTGGCTATAAAAGAGAATATTTTTTTTAGGAAACTTAGAATGTAATGAAGAGTACCGGAGGATCTCGAAGTCGATCGATTAATCTTCTTAGAATTACTGTGAATATCGCCAATGGAATGTTAACGGAACTTGTTATAAACATATCTTAATTATTGGATTTTATTTACAAGTTAAATTTACTATTATATATAATTATAATTTTTTTTTGGGAAAATATAAATTGATACATTTGACGTTTAATTTGACAGAGTAATGAGTTTTCTATCAAAACTAAAACTTAATTATCAAAAAATCCCTTCAGCTTCAATTTTAAAGATATAGATACGAGTTTTATACCAAATTAAAGGTTGAAGTGTTGTCTTTAAAATGATATATCACACTATATTGTGTTATGCTTCATTCCGCTCAAAAGAATTTTTTTCTAAAATGACTTAATTTTGATGAAATAGTTTCGAAGAAAAAAACGTCAATTTTAAAAAATCGGGGTGAGTCGAGTTTTAAAGTTGGAATAACTATTTTTATACTAAATTAAAGCTTAAAGTGTCTTCTTTAAAACGATATATAACACATTGTCATTTCGTTTTGAATCTCGATCAAAACATCTTTTTTCTAAACATTATAATTTTTAATAGTTAAGAAAAAGATTGTACTTTTTAAAAAATCCTCTTAGGTTCAATTCTAAAGATATAGAAGCGAGGTTTGTATCAAATTAAAGATTAAAGTGTTGTCTTTAAAATGATATATCACACTATGTTGTGTTATGCTTGATTCATCTCAAAAGAATTTTTTTCGTAAATGACTTATTTTTGATGAAATATTAGTTTCGAAGAAAAAAACGTCAACTTTAAAATACCGGGGTTAGTCGAGTTTTAAAGTTGGAATAAAGATTTTTACACCAAATTAAAACTTAAAGTGTCCTCTTTAAAACGATATATAACACATTATCATTTCGTTTTGAATCTCGATGAAAACATTTTTTTTCTAAACATTGTAATTTTTAATAGTTAAGAAAAAGATTGTAATTTTAAAAAAATTCTCTTAGGTTCAATTTTAAAGATATAGAAACGAGTTTTATATCAAATTAAAGATTAAAGTGTTGTCTTTAAAATGATATGTCACACTATGTTGTGTTCTGCTTGATTCATCTCAAAAGAAATTTTTTCGTAAATGACTTATTTTTGATGAAATATTATTTTCGAAGAGAAAAACGTCAACTTTAAAATATCGGGGTGAGTCGAGTTTTAAAGTTGGAATAACTATTTTGATACCAAATTAAAGCTTAAAGTGTCCTCTTTAAAACGATATATAACACATTATCATTTCGTTTTGAACCTCGATCAAAACATCTTTTTTCTAAACATTGTAATTTTTAATAGTTAAGAAAAAGGTCGTAATTTAAAAAAAATCATCTTAGGTTCAATTCTAAAGATAAAGAAACGAGGTTTGTACCAAATTAAAGATTAAAGTGTTTTCTTTAAAAAGATATATCACACTATGTTGTGTTATGCTTCATTCTGCTCAAAAAAATTTTTTTCTAAAATGACTTAATTTTGATGAAATAGTTTTGAAGAAAAAAAACATCAACTTTAAAAAATTGGGGTGTGTCGAGTTTTAAAGTTGGAATAAAGATTTTTATACCAAATTAAAGTTTAAAGTGTCTCCTTTAAAACTATATATAACATCTTGTCATTTCGTTTTGAACCTCGATCAAAATATTTTTTTTCTAAACATTGTAATTTTTAATAGTTAAGAAATAGATCGTAATATTTAAAAAATCTCCCCAGGTTTGATTTTAAAGATATAAAAACGAGTTTTATATCAAATTATAGATTAAAGTGTTCTCTTTAAAATGGTGTATCACACTATGTTGTGTTATGCTTGATTCCTCTCAAAAGAATTTTTTTCGAAAATGGTTTATTTTCGATGACATATTACTTTCGAAGAAAAAAAACACCAACTTTAAAAAATTGGGGTGTGTCGAGTTTTAAAGTTGGAATAAAGAGCTTTATACCAAATTAATGCTTGAAGTGTCTCCTTTAAAACTATATATAACATCTTGTCATTTCGTTTTGAACCTCGATCAAAACATTTTTTTTTAAACATTGTAATTTTTAATAGTTAAGAAAAAGATAGTAATTTTAAAAAAATTCCCCCAGGTTCGATTTTAAAGATATAGAAACGAGTTTTATATCAAATCAAAGATTAAAGTGTGCTCTTTAAAATGATATATCACACTATGTTGTGTTACGCTTGATTCCGCTCAAAGAATTTTTTTCGAAAATGACTTAATTTTCAAGTTGTCAAATTGTCAAGTTTAAAAAATCGGGGTGAGTCGAGTTTTAAAGTTGGAAAAACGATTTTTATACCAAATTAAAACTTAAAGTGTCCTCTTTAAAATAAATATATAACACATTGTCATTTCGTTTTGAATCACGATCAAAACAACTTTTTTCTAAACATAGTAATTTTTAATAATTACGAAAAAAATCGTCATTTCTACAAAATCCCTTCAGGTTAAATTTTAAAGATATAGAAACTAGTTTCATATCAACTTAAAGATTAAAGTCTTCTCTTTAAAATGATATATAACACTTTATCGCGTTAATTTAATTTTGGCTGAAAGAACTTTAAAAAATCGTATTGATATTAATTGTAAAGTTTTGGCTAAACAAAAGAGTTTATTTTACACTTCTAAATAAAATTATCGCTTTTCCTCAGGATGTTTTTCCACTATCTCGTGGGCCTAATTGATAAGGTGATGGTTACATTTTAATATAAATTTTGGTCATTTTCCGCTAAGAAACGATGATTAAGTACTTTTTAATATTTTTGGACGTGACCACACAAAATGTTTCTCCATCTTTTCAGATTCTTTAATTACGACGTTCGCGAAATCAAAGAACCCGTTTCTCTTTTAAGTAAGTTCCTGGAATTAAATTAACACAAATAATTAATTAATTAATTTTTTTAGAGGAGAAAACAATGATGATTGATCAAGATTAGATTCATAATCTTTTTACCTCAATAGACGTGAATGTAAAAAAATTACAATTAAAATCACATCTTTGGGAGTATTTCCAATTGCACACTTCATCTTGGGACCAACAATTATCGATTTTGGATGAGAAATTAGATCTTATCACCAAGTAATAATTGAGTAATTTTAATGCATTTTAGCGGCACGAAATTCAGCACTTTTGATAACATAAATGATCAGAGTGGCCTTGTGTTATCCTGTATCAAGGTGCATGGTGGTTCCTAAACTCTATGTCTTCACATTTAAACGGGGTTTATTATAATCAACATGATCAACAAAGAAAATGTTGGGTAAGGAATTTACTGGTCAGGCAAAGATTCCTTGAAAAGTACTAAAGTGATGGTTAACCCAAAAGATACTCCATCCCGTTTAGCGATTTATCTTATAATCTCTATGATTGAATATAATCCAAGAATTCATTGTGTTATTATTAATCAATAAATAATTTGAACTTTGCATCATTAATCATTACTTAATCTTTTTTTATTTACCTTGAAAATATAAATTTTTTTTTGAATGGAATTAAAATACAATAATAAAGTGTCATATATGTAAAATAATAATAAACTGTCCTCTTAAGATGACAAATTGATTAAAGAAAAAACGATCCTCTTTAAGATGATATATAATACGTTATTATTTTCGTTTTATTTTTGACCAAAAGGCAAGTAATATTAAAAAAATCCCCTCAGCGTGAATTTTAAAGATATAGAAAAGAGTTTTATATCAAATTAAAGATGAAAGTGTTGTCTTTAAAATGATATATCACACTGTGTTATGTTATGCATAATTCCGCACAAAAGTATTTTTTTTCTAAAACGACTTATTTTTTATGAAATAGTTTCGAAGAAGAAACGTCAACTTTAAAATATCGGGATGAGTCGAATTTTAAAGTTGGAATAACGAATTTTATACCAAATTAAAGCTTAAAGTGTTCCCATTAAAACGATATAAAACACATTATCATATCATTTTGGATCTCGTTAAAAACAATTTTTTTCGAAATATATTAATTTTTAATAATTAAGAAAAAAATCATAATTTTTAAAAAATCCCCTCAGATACAAGTTTAAAGATATAGAAAAGAGTTTTGTATCAAATTAAAGATTAAAGTGTTCTCTTTAAAATGATATATCATACTATGTTGTGTTATGCTTCATTCCGCTCAAAAGATTTTTTTTTTAAAATGACTTAATTTTGATGAAATAGTTTTGAAGAAAAAAATGTTAAGTTTAAAAAATCGGGGTGGGTCGAGTTTTAAAGTTAGAAAAACGATTTTTATACCAAATTAAAGCTTAAAGTGTCCTCTTTAATGCGGTATATAACACATTATCATTTCATTTTGAATCTCGCTCAAAACAACTTTTTTCTAAATATGGTAATATTTAAGAGTTAAGAAAAAGATCGTAATTATAAAAAAATCATCTTAGGTTCAATTCTAAAGATAAAGAAACGAGTTTTATATCAAATTAAAGATTAAAGTGTTCTCTTTAAAAATGATATATCACACTATGTTGTGTTATGCTTCATTCCGCTCAAAAGATTTTTTTTCGAAAATGACTTATTTTTGATGAAATATTAGTTTCGAAGAAAAAAACGTCAACTTTAAAATATCGGGGTGAGTCGAGGTTTAAAGCTGGAATAAAGATATTTATACCAAATTAAAGATTAAAGTGTCCACTTTAAAACGGTATATAACACGTTATCATTTCATTTTGAATCTCACTCAAAACAACTTTTTTCTAAATGTAGTAATTTTTAATAATTAAGAAAAAAATCGTAATTTTTAAAAAATCCTCTTAGGTTCACTTTTAAAGATATAGAATCGAGTTTAATATTAAATTAAAGATTAAAGTGTTGTCTTTAAAGTGACATATCACACTATATTGTGTTATGCTTGATTCATCTTAAAAGAATTTTTTTCGTAAATGACTTATTTTTGATGAAATATTAGTTTCGAAGAAAAAAACGTCAACTTTAAAATATCGGACTGAGTCGAGTTTTAAAGTTGGAATAAAGATTTTTATACCAAATTAAAGATTAAAGTGTCCACTTTAAAACGGTATATAACACGTTATCGTTTCATTTTGAATCTCGCTCAAAACAGCTTTTTTCTAAATATAGTAATCTTTAATAATTAAGAAAAAGATTGTAATTATTAAAAAATTCTCTTAGGTCCACTTTTAAAGATATAGAAAGGAGTTTTATATCAAATTAAAGATTAAAGTGTCCTCTTTAAAACGATATACAGGGTGTCCCGTATCTTCTGCATCAGAGCATTATACGGTTTAAAGATACATTATTAAAACTAAAACTATTATAGACATAAGACATACTTATCATTAATTAAAGGGAACTTGATGAGCAATTCAACTAGCACACAATATACAGGGTGTTCTATTTAAAAAGCTTAAGAAAAAGCCATTTGAAATTTTTATTATTAAGAAAATCGTCTTAGAATTTTTTTAATAAAAAATTTATTTATTACATATAAAAATAAAATTAATATATACATTTATTTACAATTTATTTATGACTCATTGGCACCCACAAGATGCAACAACCATATCCTCATACTGCTTAATCACCACCCCTTCCCCATCAACCGTCAACAAAGAGATGCTGTTGAGTTTCGTTGGAACACAACAAGGTTTCGGTACATTTTCAGGATCAAATAAATGCGCCATCGATTGCACAACCGCGTGATTTGTGGCGTTAACTTCACTCGTATATGGTAAATCGCAATCACCCCCGCAATAATACGCGTTGTACCCCGTTGGGGCTATAATCCAATCGTTCCAACCCAAATCATCGAAATCAACATACATTTTATGGCGCCTACACAAACGTTGATCGGTTGTTAGATGACGCCGTCGTTTCAAACCGAGAGTTTTAACCGATTTAAAACGATTTTGATCGTTTAATATCTTAGTGAGATAAATTAATAAAATTGGGGGTGAAATTCTTGAAACATCTGTTAAGGTTAAACAAAAAATTAAGTTTTGGTATCCTCGATTTTTGAGAATTAGCTTTCTTGTTGCAGATTCAACGTCGAAACTAACACTTTGATTCTTATTTGGGTTAATTAATTTCGTGTCTAAAATGTTAGTGATTGATTCGTTCTCGATTTTTTTGATGATTTCCGCGATGGTTAATCTTTGATCTTTTTGGGATTGAAATTGATCCTCTTGGGTTTTAAATATTAATTGGGTCCCCTCTAATGTTTCTTCATCGTGGGGTAATTTGATTTGGAAGCGATACTCGAAAGATTTTTGATTGATTTTAACCGATTCTAAAAAAAATAAATTAAATCAACTTTTATAATAAATAAATAAATAAATAATCTCACCAATTGGTTGAAACAATTTAACGTTATTCGCCCCAAATCGATTACTTCTCGGATTAACCATCAAATTTTCTTTCCCATTTCTCAACATTATTTCAACCAAAACTTGGTCATCGTCGAAGAATTTCAATTTTTTAGCATTTTTAGCTTTCTTCTTCGACTCCAAAAACGTCACCAAATCCCCGTCCATAACATTAAAAGCTTGGATATCGGCGAATTGCGAGTAAAGTAGGAGACAATAAAACGTGAATAATAACATTTTTTATTTCTAAATCAAAAATAAAGAATTAAATTAAATTAATAATCTAATATATGTGTGAACTCACCATTTTATTATTTAATTAATTTTAATAAAAACGAATTAATTCATCCGTTTTAAATAAAATAGCACTTAAATGTTGACCGAAACGGTTCAAAATTACAACTGATGCAAAGATTTTATCTTAAAAAAAAGAGGGGGTGTAAGCAAAACAGGTACAAAACACCCCACCTTTAACTAGCGCCTTTTTTACCTGTTTAAGCACTTTTCAAGTAAGCTTTTGCCATAACTCTAATTGCTTCCGAGAAAATACGAGTCGTGTTTCTCGGATTAAATGGGTTAAAACGTATTTTTGCCTCAAAGAGGGAACAAAGAACCGTAAAATTAGATTTTGGGAAAAATTTGTTTTCAAATATTGTTTTAAATTAAATATATACAGGGATTTAGAATTACTGAGATATGTAGAACCTTACTGTTCAGAGGGAAATTAAAATTTTGGTATTTTAAAAAATTTCATGGATAAAAGTTGTGCATAATTTAATTCTGATCAAATATTGTAGATAAAAAATTTTGATGTTTAATCGATTTAGAGTTTATAAATAAAAAATGGTAATACTTGGGTTCAATCTTGTTATGGATCTAGTCTTTATAGCCCATTACTAAGGTTTTATGTATAAAAAGTATTTCCCCATCGCTTTTAGTTTTTAAGTAAAATTGAGTTAATTTTCGAAAATCAACAATTTTAATGTTTAATCGATTTAGAGCTTATAAATAAAAAATAGTAATAATTGGGTTTAATCTTGTTATGGATTTAGTCTTTATGGCCCATTACTAAGGTTTTATGTATAAAAAGTATTTCCCCATCGCTTTTAGTTTTTGAGTTATGATTGAGTTAATTTTCGAAAATCAACAATTTTGATGTTTAATCGATTTAGAGCTTATAAATAAAAAATGGTAATAATTGGGTCCAATCTTGTTATGGATCTAGTCTTTATCGCCCATTACTAAGGTTTTATGTATAAAAAATATTTCCCCATCGCTCTTAGTTTTTTAGTAAAATTGAGTTAATTTTCGAAAATCAACAATTCTAATGTTTAATCGATTTGGAACTTATAAATAAAAAATGGTAATAATTGAGTTCAATCTTTTTATGGATCTAGTCTTTATGGTCCATTACTAAGGCTTTATGTATAAAAAGTATTTCCCCATCGCTTTTAGTTTTTGAGTTATGATTGAGTTAATTTTCGAAAATCAACAATTTTGATGTTTAATCGATTTAGAGCTTATAAATAAAAAATGGTAATAATTGGGTTCAATCTTGTTATGGATTTAGTCTTTATGGCCCATTATTAAGGTTTTATGTATAAAAAGTTATTCTCCATCGCTTTTAGTTTTTGAGTTATGATTGAATTAATTTTCAAAAATCAACAATTTTAATGTTTAATCGATTTAGAACTTATAAATAAAAAATGGTGATAATTGAGTTCAATCTTTTTATGGATCTAGTCTTTATTGTCCATTACTAAGGCTTTATGTATAAAAAGTATTTCCCCATCGCTTTTAGTTTATGAGTTATGATTGAGTTAATTTTCGAAAATCAACAATTTTGATGTTTA
>NW_019281352.1:6877-24686 GCF_000648695.1 Onthophagus taurus | reverse complement strand
CCGTTGTCAGCAACGCCGCTTGTAGTGCACTTCAAATTTCAAGTCAATCGAATGAGTAGTTTTTTAGGAATCGTGTTAACCAGATGTAAAAAGGATGTTTCGAGAAAAATGCACTTACAGTTTCATGTAATACAATGTTATGCGTGTATACGCCTTGTTAATTTAATGTTTATATCTTCTACATTCAGCCAGACGCAAGCTTTTCATTTGAGAAATATAACATTAAAATCGGTCAAACCATTCTTTAGTTAAAGCGAATTTAATCAAAATTAATTTTTTCGCATTTGGGGCTAGACTTCCAGTCGGTAGGTACTTGGAGTCATTTAAATAACCGTACGTAGGTAATTAGTAAATTTTTAAATCGGACATTTCCACCTTCGCATTCATTGTAGATCATACTTTCGATCGAGATGTTGATGACTAAAATTGGTCAATTAACAGAGGAGATAATTGACTTATTTGATTAATTAATTTTTTGTGTTTTATTCAAAATCCTTAAATATTTCGAATCGGGCATTTCGACATAGTTATTCAGCTAGACGCAAGCTTTCGTTTGAGATATAAAACATTAAAATCCGTTAAACCGTTCTTTAGATATAGTGAATGTAATCAAAATTAATTTTTTCTTATTGAGGGCTAGACTTCCAGTCGGCAGATTCGCGGGGTCATTTCAATAGCCGTACGCAAATAATTAGTAAATTTTGAAATCGGGCATTTCAACCTTCGCGTTCATTGTAGATCATACTTTCGATCGAGATGTTGATGACTAAAATTGGTTAATTAGTTAAGGAGTTCACACGTGCATAAACAACGAGCCACACGGAACACGGTGTCATTCCGAGGGCTGTACAGGTGTCCCAATTTCGATGTCCGCATAGGCTATCTCCGAAACTAAACGAGATAGAAAAAAAGTAGCTTACATGTCATGATCTCGTTTTTTGAGAAAATGCTAATGCCGAAAACTCCGAACAGCTATCGTCTTTTGTTTTCGCTCTATCGGCAAAAACTGAAAATTTTGCGAAAACGACAATCGCGAATATCTCACTTATTATCAAAGATGGAGTATTATAAATAAAACATTATATGGGCAACTTTTTACGAAGAATTCAGTGGCGTAGGTAGAATTTTTTTCCCATCTTTTATTTTTGAGATTTTAGACGTACCTTTATTTTTTTAAATGGAAACCATAGTTGGCTATGACCTAAAGTTAATGTTGTATGAAATGCCAAAGTTGCCAAAGTTTATATTTAAAAATTCGATAACAACTCTGGCATTATGTGCTGGTACGAAGCACCAGCATGTTAAGTGTCAAAGTATAGCAAAACTGAATAAACCTTTACAATGAATTTCGAAAATTATGAAAAATGTAACATGATGGAATGCTATATGTTATCAGATAAGAATGCGCCGTTAGCCGCGGAATTATATTTCACAAGGTATCCGGAAAGAAGACAAACGAACGTAAGAACCTTCAGCCGGTTAGCAGAAAATTTAATAGATTTTTGGTCCTTCCCCAAACCACGTGCAAAAACATACCAAAATGACCTGCAAGAGGATGAAGTCAATGTGTTGGCTTCAGTTGCGATAAATCCATCAACATCTCGTAGAGAAATTGAATAAGACGTTTGACCCAAAAGCCGCTGCTCCCGATATGAAAGAAAAATAAGTATAAACCATTCAAAGCGGGGCTTACTCATTATTTACGTGCCGGAGATGTCAATCTAAGATTAGAATTTTGTAGATGATATTTAGAAAAATTAAATAATCTGCTGTTTGTTCAAAATGTCATCTGGACCGATGAAGTCTCTGAGTGTTCAAAGAAGATTTGGGTTCAATATATGGTGTGCGCTTTTAGATAATAGATATTTGGCATATAGTATCTACCATAAAAACTTAAACTCATGTAAATACCTCAATATATTAAGGCAGCACAGTGAGCCTTTGGTCGACAATTTGCCATTAAATATGTTTCAAATGATATATTTTTAATATGACGGAGCACCAGCACATAATGCCAGAGTTGTTAATGAATTTTTAAATACCGTATTTTCTCGAATGTAATCCGCACCTTTTTTAAAAATTTTATGTGCTCTAAAATCAAATGCGTATTACAATCGGGTGCGGATTAGATTCGCAGTCGTATAGTTGCAATTTGGAAAATAGTAAAATAAAATCACATAACAATAACATTTTATTAAGGGTTTTAGAACGATATTTACATTTTTATGTATCATTTTCTTCCCATATTACGTCATCTTCGGATTATACAAAACTTCTTAAATGATGTTATAATATTGTTTTCAGGGATCGTTTTCCATGTCGCCTACACTCACTGAACAAGTTCAGAAGCTCCTTTAATTGCTCCCGGTTTTGTTAATTCTCGAGTTTGTTAATATACATATACATACACAGGTTGTAGTATGGATGTTATTCCACCAGGTATTATTATTGTGACAAGAAGTCTAAACCAAGGGCAATCATCTATGATTAATTAATATCCTTATTTAATAATCTTCCTGGTCTACGACTCCATACTTGTCTTAATCATTCCATCATCAGCTTTTCAATTATCCATCCTTTTTGTTGTGCCCTAACTAGGACCTCATTCGGGAAGTCTTTCAGATTTCAGAATGGTTTTTTTCTCAATAGTAGTAATGTCAGCAATTTTTCCCTATCACTTGTTACTGCTAGCATCAATGTGATGCGCAATTTTTCGCAACCATTCGTTTATAAAGAAATTTCCCACACACCTCTTCTTTCCAGTGTGTAGTTGGGTGGCATATCCAGATATACTACCATTTTGTTGACATTTACAGTTTGAGACAAATTGAAATTTTCTTGAAAATCATTAGGCGCTTTTGGGAGCTAGTATTAAAAATTCTTTAGTCCCTCTTTTCGTTTTTCTTGAGAGAACTAGAAAACTGCCTCGTCAATTTCATGAAATCGTCTCTTCTTTGGCCCGGTAAATTTTTTGCACGATGCCTCACAGTCTCCAATAGCTACCTGGTCTTTCCGCAACAGCTGCAACGTTACTCTCGTTATCAGCAAAAATTGTACCAGCTTTTCGATTTCCTTAACGCTAACTTAATAACATCTCTTTAAACTTTGCTGTATAGAAGAACCTTTTAGATTTTTGCTACATTTTTTTATAATTACCCTATTATATGTATAATTATTAATTAAGCACACACCACGTTCGAGCTACTACTAGGGCAGTATATGAACGGAATTCGTGCTAGGCATTACTATTTATTTTTAAAATTATATTTATTTTCCAATTTTTTCTGGCTTGGTAAATTTAAAGTCTAGTCTAATAAAAACTCGTCGTAAGCAAGGTTTCTTTAGGTGCATCAGCGTCAGTCAACGGAAAAAATATATATTTATGGTTAACAACAAGCATCGCATCGTTTTGGTGTTGTCGAATTGCTCAAAGAAAGATGCGGATTACATTCGCAAACTAAATTTTTTTACCACTATGCATTTTTAAAATCGGGGTGCGGATTAGATTCGAGAAAATACGGTACTACTACAAACTTTTGCAATAATTGGACACAATGTTTTCCATCATGGTATGGTTATCACCATAACAACATTAACTTTTAAATACATACAATAGTTTTAGATAGAATAATATGAATTTTTGGTAATTATTCAATAACTATAAGAAATATACCCCACAAACTATATATATTTGTTATCAGAAGAAAATAGCAAATTATTTTAGATCATAGCGAACTATGGTTTCCATTTAAATAAATAAAGTTACGTCTAAAATCTTGAAAATAAAAGATGGGAAAAAAAATCTACCTACGCCACTGAATACTTCGTAAAAAGTTACCCATATAATGTTTTATTTATAATACTCCATCTTTGATAATAAGTGAGATATTCGCGATTGTCGTTTTCGCAAAATTTTCAGTTTTTGCCGATAGGCCGAAAACAAAAGACGATAGCTGTTCGGAGTTTTCGGCATTAACATTTTCTCGAAAAACGAGATCATGACATGTAAGCTACTTTTTTCTATATATTTTAGTTTCGGAGATAGCCTATGCGGACATCGAAATTGGGACACCTGTACAAGGTTAACGGGAGAGAATTGAAATCGGACATTTTGTGATTTCGATAGAAGAAACTATGACGAATCGAATGACGTATAGATCTTGATCATCGGGTACATCGTTTACGAGTTATCACTACTTAAAAAAGGTCATTTTTGTGTTATTTTCGTGTACCTTCGCATTATTTTGGCGTTTTAGCGGAATTCGAAAGAGATTTCGAATCGGGCATTTCCACTTTCGTATTGGCCAAGGATTGAGCTTTCGAATGAGACATTGTTTATCGAAATCGGTTGACTGGTTCTCTTGTTATAATCAAAATACTATACATGTAAAATCCTATCTAATTGGGGGCTAACTTCGCATAGGTAAAGAACACGCATACAAACAAAATTTTATAAACTTAGGTGTAATGAAACAATTTGTATTTCTTATTTTTTAAAATAACATTTTTGTTTCCACAATATTTGATATAAATTAAAAGAAACACTTCTTAAAAACTATATTTAAAACATTTTTATTTTTATCTAAGTATTTATTTCAGCAAATTAACTTTTCCTCGTCATTGTTGATATCCAATTGTAAAAAGCATAAACATTCCTGTATTCCTTTAAATATATTCACCACTTTAATATTTTTAAATTATTTTATACCATAAATAACATTGCTTACGCTCGCTGCTGCTAAATATGACATAGCGCCGAAGAGAGGGACTTCGAATGTTAATGGTTTTTGGCTCATACTCAGAAAAATCAGAAGATCTCTTCGCGTTGATATGTCAGCATCCGTCCAATTCAAGTTATATACGGCTTCCGGAACACAATCACTCTATTTTATAAAAAAATATTAATATATTTTTTTAATTTATAAATTAAAAACAAATTCTTTTTCATACCGTTGTAGCAATTCTTTGTCCAATTGTATAATTAAGATACGAGCCCAAGAATATCATTATGAACATGGACAAACTTACTAAATTCTGTCGCTAAAAGTAGGATAACGATTAAAATATACCATACATAAAATAAAAAAGTTCAAACCAGGGCGAACTGAGTAGTTGATATAGTTAAACAACATATAAGGCAAATTTTTGTAGGTACAATAAAGCTACCAAAAATATCCTTGGCGAATTTAAACATACTAAAACCATCAAAACACATCACAAAAGTTATAACATTCACGATGAGATTAAAATACCTGTATATAATGTTTTGATAATACATAATACTTGGTATCATCATTTTTAAGTTGTGTTTCTTGTTTTTGGTCAAATGTATATTATGAATATTGTCGCAGAGGTTTCGTATACGTATTACTAGTAATTCAAACGAATACCAATAGAATAGAACAATAAGAAATGATGCAGTCATTCCAATACGTATAGTAAATACTTGAAATAATATTATTAATGTTAACTGCCAGGATTTCAAGTTAAATGGCACATAATATTCAAATAATAAACAATGTTTAGCATTCTTAAATTTAGCACAATTCTCACCCAACAAAATACAGTATGCCATAAAATACGCAACAAAAAAGCCACCGTAATAAACGATTTTCAACCAAATTTTCGTATTTTTGTCAGTAACTTTAAGTTTTTGCGAAATACCTTTTCCAGATTGTTTAAAATCATTCAATGCCTGAATCATTTCGTCTAAACCATGTCGATTTCGAAATAATTGAATGTTGACAGAGACAACTAGTAGTCCCATAAGAACAAATTGCAAAAGAAATAAATCTTTGTCTAAATTCGCTTTGAAATCTATAAATTTAAAAGAAAATAGTATTTCTTTACTCTCCGCTTCACTAACTTTATTATTAGTTTTATAAGAAATTAATTTTCCTAATTAGTACCAAGTCAATTAATAAATACATAGTTTAAACAGGTGACTATAATATAAACATTACCTGTCGTAAAAATTAAAAATTTGTTGTATTTTCTTGTATTACTACTAATAAAGTTATTGGGGCGAATCATGTTAAATTACAATACCCACGTTTAATCTCATTTATGAGTGGATAAATTGCCCAAACGGTGTTAATAGAAATAAAAATTGTTAGTCCAAGTCCTCGAAACCCTTGATAGGACGGCCAACAATAACATTTCTGGAGATACTTTTCCAATAGATAAAAGCCAGCTGTTGTCGACATATTAAGTGGTACTGAACTGCAACTTTACAATTGAACGGAACATCTTATGTAGCTAAGGATGTAATGGATAAATAAATAATTTATCCAAATTGATTCATCGTTAGGAATAATGATTCCTCTGATGTATATAAGATTGTAAAGAGACGTTTATACAGGGTGATATAAAAGGTAGGTACTAGGACCCAAACTAAAGATATTTCCTTAATAATGTTTTGTCTACAACGTAATAATCACAAAGATATAGTAAAACGTTAAAGTTGAATTAATGACCGAGCATTTCTTACGATATACGGTATTACGCTACGTTTAAATTCAAACTGCGAATATTTCGGGGTTACTTAAACAATGCATAATTATCACCAATAATAAAATGTTTATGAAATAGCAGTTACGGCTATTTAAAAATTTGTTAAAACGCTCAAAAACTGGTGTTTGTTTGTTGAGAACCGCTGATCCATGTTTTTATTGCTGCCAATCCAGTTGATTTAGTTACCTAGCAGCGGACATATGATTTAACATTTAATTGCATTTAATAAACATTGTAATTTAACGTCAAAATTAAAACATGATTAGAACTATTACAAAGCAAAAAGTACAATGGCAATTTACAGTAACGAGGAATACGTAGATATGCTTATTATTTATGGAGCTGCTAGAGAAAACGCTGTACACGCAAAACGCCTGTATTTGGAACGATTTCCAAATCGACAGATGCCTTCAGAAAATACTTTTCTTCGGTTAGTCCAGTGGGGAAGAGAGACAGGAAATTTGCAACCTAAAGCGGCCCATACACGACGACTCTTGTAGCGTCGCATGCAGCGACGCCAAGAGTCGAACCACACGATGCTTCATCATCGTGTGTAGGGAAGGTCGTGGCAGGCTCCGGCATCTTGCAAGAGTCAACGTGTATTGCGACGTGCATACGATACCGAAAGTATCGCTTTAGTTTGTTTCCAACGTCCATCGAAATGGCATCGGTCGCCCAAAAAGATTTTTGGGAAAAATTTATAAACCTATATAGAATGTACCCATATTTATGGAACTCAAAATCAAAAAATTATATCAACAAAAACTTAAAAACTACCGCCATAAATGAGCTTGTAAAATTGTCTAGCAGTATTTAGCTTTCTGCCAGCAATATTTAATCTTCTACAAGCAGTATTAGTATTCTGCAATCAATTTGTAGTCTATTGGTAGCAGTACCTAGCCTTGCATAAACAATATTTATCTTTTTAAGTAGTTTCTAGTATTGTACAGGTAGTATTTGTCTTCCGCAAGGAATTTTTGGTCCTCTATAGGAAGTATTTAGTCTTCTGCAAGCAGTATTAGTATTCTGGAACCAATTCCTTGGCTATTGGTAGCAGTACCTAGCCTTCCATGGACAATATCTATCTTCTGTAAATAGTTTCTAGTATTGTATAGGTAGTATTAGTCTTCCGCAAGGAGTTTTTAGTCTTCTGCCGGCAGTATTTAGTCTTCTACAAGTGGTATTGGTATTCTGCAACCAATTTGTAGTCTATTGGTAGCAGTACTTAGGTTTTTATAGACAATATCTATTCTTTTAAGCTGTTTCTAGTGTTGTATAGGTAGTATTTGTCTTCCGCAAGGAATTTTTGGGCCTCTATAGGAAGTATTTAGTCTTCTGCAAGTAGTATTGGTATTCTGCAGCCAATTTCTTGGCTATTGTCTGGCCAGATATGTATTGGTATAGGTCCGTCGATAGTGGTTAAAGAAGTACGGCATGACGCCACAAGAGTCTACGTGTGTAGGCATGCGACGACTCTTGCGGCGGCTCTGGCGGCACCGCCGCAAGAGTCATCGTGTATGGGCCGCTTAATAGAAAGGTCTTGGTGGCGGTAGACTAAACAGACATGGAGTGATGTAGAAGAAGAAATTCTAGAAATTGTTGATGCGGATCCAAGTACTAGTACTCGTCAAATTTTTCACCAACTCGAGGTTTTAGAGATTTCGTAATTTTGCATTTAAAACATTATTATTAAACGTTTCATAAATTAACATCTATTATTTCTTTTATCAAATTACTTGTTATCTAAAATAACAAGACTACTGAAATAATAAATTGTCTAGTTTTACAGCTCCTTCAGAAATGAGGATGGCATTGACAAGTATTTTAATTGTTCTTTACTGAATATCAGTGGTTCTCAAAAATGGACGTTAATTTATTTAAAAAATTAACTAAATAAATTAGTTAAGTTAAATTAACTTAAATTTTGTATGTTATAAATCACCCTGTATAAAAGTTCAATACCAGTAAAGGTATTGATTTTAATAGAGACTAATTAAAGACAGATTTTAAGACAATGTAATGGGCGTTGTTTAATAAAGGTTATTATAATATGTGATTATCAAGTAAGGGATATTAGTACTAATCTTAACGGAGTGTTTTCTACCCAGTTCATTATGGTAATGAACTGAAACGTTACATTCGGACCCGATAACAGCTGTACTTAAAGGTATTATAATGGCAACAAGGTCGTCGTTATGTTAGAGAAGCTTCATCATTAACTAACAATTAACTAGCTCCTCTCTAGCACTTTTCCATATTCTTTACTTGGATATAGTATAGCGTCGTTACGGCTGTCGTCTCTGTATGATTAAACACTTCTTTTCGTTTTACCGATATCGGAAGTGTCCATGTCTCCTGATAAACTGCGTAGTAGCTATTAATAGATACTGTACGTTCTCTTCTTTGAGTAAATATGTCGGTTATATTTCGTAGTTTTGCAATATTATCGAGTTCGTGACGTCCATACATAACATTCTCATGGACTTATATTGCGGACGCTCGTACTTGTCATATTGCGACTATAATTTTGGTTTATGGCATGATATAAAAACTATAAGAAAATACGAAATCTTGAAAAAATCATATCAACTGTATTATAATAATGATGATATGATATGTATGTTAAATTGAAGCTTAAAGATTCTAGTTTGTGATATGATATAATAACTATAGGATAATATTCTTGAAATATCCAGGATTTTTGTATTAGATACTACGGTTTGTATCTTCGAAGATGTTGGGTGACGTTTCCAAAAATGGTAATCATAAGACGAGTGACAAATAGTGATCATAATCGTCACTGTTATAGTTTAGACATGTAACATATGCCGGAGGGCTATAGTAATCGCTGTGTGGCTGTTGTGATATTTGTAAGTAAATCAGNGGGTGACGTTTCCAAAAATGGTAATCATAAGATGAGTGGCAAATAGTGATCATAATCGTCGCTGTTATAGTTTAGACATGTAACATATGCCGGAGGGCTATAGTAATCGCTGTGTGGCTGTTGTGATATTTGTAAGTAAATCAGATTTCTGGTGGTGATGGTGTTGATGATACTTGAGACGGTCACCGGTGTGAAGACAGCACTAAAAGATAGCAGTAAAAATTTCCGATGATACCCGAACGCCCATAGACGTCCGTAATACCGGACACACGGGGGCTCAATTTTTTCGAACAGAAAAACATTACATTATCAACTTAAGAAGTTAATTACAGTATATTAAAATAACACTAGTTTACAAATTTTAATCATTTTCTTCCTCGAAGACCGAGATAGTTGTGCTGATTCTGAAACTGTCTTCAGTTTTCCTCCATCACGTCCA
The DNA here is from genome assembly GCF_000648695.1 of Onthophagus taurus. Lineage (NCBI taxonomy): Eukaryota > Metazoa > Arthropoda > Insecta > Coleoptera > Scarabaeidae > Onthophagus > Onthophagus taurus. Next base: position 14,850 of record NW_019281352.1, on the reverse strand, counting down.
GTTTTCGAGATATACCCAAAAATGTGGAAAATCGTAAATTAAAAAACATAGTAACGGTTCATGTTCAGTATATTTTTTATTTTGCATAGTGTGCTTCTGTAGCCATATGGACATGAAGGTAGAGATCCAGACGAACATTTTGAGGTATTGATGGCATAAATCGGACTCTCCGTTCTTTTGTTACAGCCTAAAACAACTCAAAAAATCAATTTTTTTGGCATTTTTCCCATTTCTTTTATCACTTAATCGCACCGTAAAAAGCTATTCTATCCTGTAGAACATTTAATTCTCTAAATTTCGAAGCATTGGACACCATGGTCGAATGTAATTTACCGGAGATGTCGTTAATTTACGACAATCGTGCAAAATTTCATTTTTTGCCATGTTCACTGTACTATTGAAACATTATTACGAACAATTTTTTTTAATAAAGAGGTGTTTTAACTCTTCCAGGCACTAAGTATAAACATTAAATTCACTGAAATAAATATTATTTTTTAAATACAACAAACAACATTCTTGGAAGAAGTTTTTAAGAACTCGCGCGTTTACCTGTTAGACCTTTTTTGGCAAAAGAAATTCTCATTGTTCAAAAACAATCACTTTCTGTGAAAAAGTGTTTTTTAATAACTCCACTTCTTTATATATTAGAACCTTGTTGTGCTAAACAGTCTTTTTTTGAAATATTTTTTGGTATAAAAGGAGAATATATTGTCATAATATTTAGATCTTCTTGAGACACCTCAGTGATCTTTCGTATAAGAAAATAGCAAACTGTTGTAAAATTTTTGTTGATAATGGCTAGCACACAGCAGAAGTTGCTGCTGCTAGCCTGTTATAAAACAGGCGTATTCCCATTATTTTGGGTTTGCTTTGACGAATTTAGACAAGCCTTGAACACCCAGCTTCGTATGTTCGAATTGCGGTATAACTTTGAATAGATGGTGGGTGAATCTACATCTCATTTACAGTTTGGTATTCCAATGTTATGGTTATAGATATCAGATCACTCCGATTGCTATTTCTGTAACATAAACCTAGACAGCATAAACAAAAAATAAAGTATTAGCAAAAGTTTTGCTAAAGTATTTTTCAGATTCATCGTTTGAATGCAATATGAAAGTAAAAAACGCAAGGAAATTCTTGGCTTAAACGATGTATTTTTTATATACAAATTCTGTGCGACACGTGTTTCGTCTTTTACGACATCAACAGGCACGACTACAAAATAAATCACAAGAGAAAAGAATGTTAGAGGTTATAATATTAAAGTTAATTTAAAAACTAATTAATATTTGTTAATATTTACCGTCAGCGGTTCAGGATGTTACAAGAAGTGAGATACAAATTTCAAAAAGCATAACAGGAGAGGAAGTCAATGTCGAAGTTTCTCTTACATAAAAACCCTAGGTTATAAATCTTGATAAACTTTGTGATATTCGTTGTATTAGCTAAATGAATGTAAAAATAAAGTTTATAAGTTCCAAATAATATTAAAGGAAGTTATGAAAAAATTTACCTTCGTGCTAAACACGTGATTTGTAAATTTCCACGTTGTTTCCAAGTACTTACTCTTCGAGTTGATTAAGCCAAAAAGTTTTTTTATATCAAAATTGAAAAAACAATCGAAAACTAAGCCGAAAAATGTTAATATTTAAATTTTGAATTTTGAAAAATTAAAAAGAATTAACAAAATAAAAACTTTGTATTGAGTCCCACCTTTACATGACGGTGGTTTTAGGTGGACTGCTGATGCGTAGTTGAATTAGTGGAATTACGAGTTTTTGAAAGAAAAACCGTTAAAAGCGTGGGATTATTGAATTTCAATATAGAGGGCTATAATTATTTATACAGTGGAAAAATACAACGGAACTATTTTACATCATCTTTATGAAAAATCTATTGGTGTTAACATCACAAAAATCGTTAAGCAATGTGTTAAGGTTGTCGTTTTTGTATTTAATAATGAAATATTCCTCAAACAGGTCCAGCTGTCTTGATTTATTAATATTTTTGAGCATTGATATTGTTGTGACTGGTCTTGCGGAGGGAGCGCGAGCGGTGTACTTTCCGCACCAGCCGATACGATACGTAGGTTTATTAGATGAAATTAAACAATCGTTGACTTTCTTGACTATACATATAATGCTTGATAATACTTTACACGTTATTCTTAGCTTCTACTCTAAATCTTAACTGAACTTACTAACTAACTTAATTCTAAATATATATACATCAGTCTTAATCTATTGACGATATAATTAAAGAGTTATTAAGAATAACGACATGGATATTATTTAACGTTTAATTTATTCGTAATGACTCTTTATGGACATAATATAAACAAATACAAATAAAATCAAAATAATATTGTTTATGAGAAGAGGTTCATAACACATCTCTCCCATAAAAAGTTTTGATAGGGTTAAACTATCGAAACTATGTACGAAAATTTAAAGACGGAAGGGACCTCTACTGTGGTACTGTTGGTAGAGCGTCTAACCCTTGGTTTGTATACTGCATCAACCATAGAGTTTTCTGGAAATTGGATTTCTTCGTAATCATAATTTGATTGATAACTAGTGGCTTCATGTCGATCTTCATTTCGACGAGGTGGTGTTCAACTTCCTTGCTAAATCCAGTGTTTTAAGCCGACTGAACCGTATTTTACTGATACTTTGGATAAGGTAAGGGTATTGAGGATAAATGTACGAATAAATTGAATTATTTGTGGAGGATACAGGAAGAGGAACTAAATGGTATAGATAGTATTGTTCAACATGTACCAACGGGATACGCATAGCAAACATTAAAATACTGTTTGTATACACTACTTTTAATTCGTAAATTGTGAAATAGTGGTGAATATTATTTGTTGGCAAAGGTAGTTTCAAACTCTGCCTTAAATTGAGTTTATTTAATTCCATTTTAAAGGTTTTTTTGAGTAATAATGGAATAAATCTATGAGTACGTCAAACTCTTAATTAGTTTTTGTTACTAATTGCAATAGTAAGCTTAAGTGATCGTTGATTTGTCGAATGTATTAATATTTGAATTCATTTTTTTCTTCATTTTGTTTTCGATAATATGTTAATTCATAGTAACTACTTGACAAAATGCTTGTTGAAGACAAAATACTAACTTGTTGTTTCATTCATCTGAAACGAATGGTTTAAGATTATTTTTATGATATGTGATAGATTTATTCTTAATTTTGATTGTTACAGTTTGATTACGATTAACTTTAAAAATTTCATATGGTCCTTTGTAGTTCGGACTTAATTTTTTATTAAAACCTACTTTAGTACCTTTATCTAATACATATACTTTATCTCCAATTTTGTAATTTATATCTCTGCATTGCTTGTCGTAATACCTTTTAGATTTTTCTTTACTTGTTATCAAATGTTGTCTCGCTTGATCTAAAGAATTACTTAAACGCAACTTCAAGGAGGATACGTAATCATCATACGTGTATCGTAAGTCTTGAGCAGATGTTAATGATGATGGGATTATTGGTTTATGGCCAAATATTAGTTCAAACGGCGTGAAATGTGTTGAACTATGAATGTGGGTATTATAGCTAAACATTGCTGTAGCTATATATTCATCCCAGTCTGACTGTGTTTTATTAATATAATGTTTCATATAATCCTTTAAGGTTGAATGGCTACGTTCTAAAATTTACCATCTCCTTAGCAATTGTTATTGCTGCTTGATCTGATATAGGTTTAGCATAAGAATATTTTGTTAAATCGTCCTGCATGGTAATTATATACTTATTACCATTTTCTGTTAGCGATAACGGTCCAACGATGTCCAAAGCTAATCTTTCAAAAGGTTTAGTCGATGTTGTAGTGATTTCTAAAGGTACCTTTGTAGGGCGACGGTTTGTTTTATTTTCTTGACATGATTTACATGATTTGATCATTTTTTTAATGTCCTTTTTCATTCCATGCCAGAAATAATTTTCTTTTATCCGTTTATAAGTTCGTTGATAACCCGCGTGTCCGGATATTGTAGAATTGTGGTTTTCTTCGAATACTTTTATGATATCTTCTTTGTTATTTAGCTTAGTTTTTGGTCTATAAATTAAAATAATTTCTATATTTTAGGGGAATATATATTTTATTAACTCGATTATCATTTGCTGTTTTAAACTTTTATTATAAACTAAAGGATTTTGAATGTAAATTTTACTAATGTTTACAGCAATTTTAGTCTGTAGATTTATTAACGTATAAAAGAAATCTCTGTAAGTTGGTTTATCGAACCAATTTAGATGGGAAATTCCTAAGAACAGTTGTTTATCGGAATTGTTAAGAGATACGACATCAAATAAAGATAAATCAGGAGGTAACTTATTGATGTCATAATGACATAGTAAATTATTGTAATTCAAATTATTTTCGTCAAGGTCTTTACCCATGAACAAAACACTATGTTGTTTCTCAAATAAATTATCTTTAAGTATTGGATAGTCGATAAGGGATTCATTTGTATAATGAAATTTAATAAATTTATCATAAGTTTTGGAATCTGGTGAATCTTCAATTGTCATTATCGGATTTCTTGAAAGTGCATCAGCATTACAAATTTCAATAACTGAAGATTTTTCTTCTTTGTTTAAGTAATCTAACCTTAAATTCTTTTCTAAATATGAAATTCTTTCTGGGTTTATATCATGTACGTTATTTGCAAGAAAAACCGTGTTTGATTCATCCATATCTTCTAGTGAAACTACTATATTGCTACAACTTAATTTTTGATTTGTTGTGTTTAATATTGTTGTTAATGCTTGGTTATTTTTATCTACGCTAACTATTGATTTTGCAAAATATAAACCTTCATATAATTTGTGTTCTGGAAATATACCTTCTTTTATGTTTTTATTTGTTACGGTTACTTTTATGACCGACTCTGATCTAGGTGGTAAATAATATGTGTTAGGATTTTCTGTATTACAATTATAATTGATGTTTAAGTCAAAAGGCAATGAGTTAAGTTTCAGTTTGCATTTATTAAAATTTATTTCTGCATCTTCTGATTTTAAAAAGTCATTACCAATAAGACCATCAAAAGGGATATTTGCTGTTTCAGGAGCTACATGAAATTTGATTTTAAGAGTATGACCATGAATAACATAAGGAATTATAGTTGTACCTAATGTTTCAACTAGGGCATTTGCAGACAAACCTGACAAAGTAACAACCTCATTAGTATTATAAGAAAGTTTATGTTTTTGAACTTTGTTATGAGTTATTAAAGATACATTCGCACCGGTATCAATTAATAATTTAAAAGAATCATTATGATATGGAATATTTATATAAGAAATATTATCACGACCATTAAAAATATCATGAATTGTTTTGTTTTGCAAACAATGTTTAGACATTGGGTGATTAAAGTGTGATTTTGAGTTTGTTTTACCAATATCGCTTTTATGTAAATTAGTATTATAATTACTTTGTAATTCTTTGTTTTTAATGATTTTATTGATTTGGATTGTTTCGTCAATTACAGGTTTAATGACGTTTGTAAAATTAATACTTTCTTCGTTAGATTTTTCGATTGGTTTTGAATTTTTGTTTTTATTATACTGAAGTTTTCTGCATTCATGAATTTCATGACCTTGTTTCTTACAGTATCTACAAAATTTAAGTGATGAATTTTGATTTTTAGCAAAAGATTGATTTAGAGATTGACCTACAGTTTTATTTTGATATAGATTTTGTTTACGACAGTCTTTCGTTGAATGATTATTCTTTTTACAAACATTACAAAATTTAGAATTTTGAGATTTCGATAATCTTTTTTCATTAGCAAATCTTTCTTCTCTCTGAGCTAATTCGAAAGCTTCTTCAATACTTGCAGGTTCTTTAATTCTCAATAAATAGGAAATTTCATCTTTAGAGTGCAATATAAATCTTTGTAAAGCCAATTCCCTGATTGTGAGACCTTTCCAAGTTCTTTCAGCTAAAGGTTTTTGCGATAAACTATTTAAAATTCTTGAGGTGACATTTTTTATTCTAGTATAAAATGCGCTAACTGATTCGTTATAGCCTTGTTTAGAAGTATTTAGAGTCTCCATTAATTGTATGTAAGACTGTTTGTCAGAAAATTTATTTAATAAAATTACTTTTAAATCATTCCAACAGCTAATAACTTGATCAAAAAGTTCTGTACTAGCGTTACCATGAATATTCGCGAGAACGAACCCTAATAAAGGCTCTTTTTGAGTTTCAGTTGCGAATCTGAACGCAGTATCACAAATACGAATAAATTCAGACAATTCTGAACGATTGCCATTAAAAGATTTAGTGATCATTTGAAAAAGAGTTTGAGTATTCATGATTTCAATTTCCGGAGAACTTGCTCTCGAAATTTGATCTAGGTTTTGATTATCAGTTTGAGTTTGATTTTGATTTGGAATATTACTGTTTGTAGACATTTTGGTAACCAATACAGAATGTGGGAATAGAATATTAGGAAAAGTATCAAAAAATAGCAATGTAAAAGTCTTACTTTCAACGAGTTTTCTTCCAAATGGAAATTTTCTTCTTCTGCTCTAGGAACTGAAGTTTGCCAAACTTGAATACTATCTGGATCGTACGCTGATTGTCCTGGTTTTACGATTTTCTTGATAGATATCTTCTCATTTGTAGCAGTTTTAACCCCACACCTGACACCACTTTTTGTTGTGACTGGTCTTGCGGAGGGAGCGCGAGCGGTGTACTTTCCGCACCAGCCGATACGATACGTAGGTTTATTAGATGAAATTAAACAATCGTTGACTTTCTTGACTATACATATAATGCTTGATAATACTTTACACGTTATTCTTAGCTTCTACTCTAAATCTTAACTGAACTTACTAACTAACTTAATTCTAAATATATATACATCAGTCTTAATCTATTGACGATATAATTAAAGAGTTATTAAGAATAACGACATGGATATTATTTAACGTTTAATTTATTCTTAATGACTCTTTATGGACATAATATAAACAAATACAAATAAAATCAAAATAATATTGTTTATGAGAAGAGGTTCATAACAATATATTATTAATGTTAATGGAGTGTTGAGATTGTTGTAAATGTTTAAAAACGTTGGATGTTATTTTAGTTTTATGTTCTTTAAATCTGGCCTTTAGATTTCTTCCCGTTTGACCCACGTATCTATACTCGCAATCCCCACATTGTATGAGATAAACACCATTTTTTTCCAAGTCATTAAATCTGTGTTTATTATTAAAATGATTTTACTTATGCTAGTATTTGACAAAAACGCTGGAACGACGTTGAATTAGCTTAAATTTTTATTAAGTTTGTGTAGGTTATGATTATAAATATGTTAAAGTAATGTATTGTTTGTGAAATTGGTAGTTAGGGTAAATCAATTTTTTAATATTGTTGTTGTGAATGTTGTTTATGATATTTTGTAAGTTATTTTATATCCATTTTTTACACCTATTTTAACAATATTGTTAAGTTCTTTATTAAAATTAATTTGATCCAGTGGAGTGTTATATAGTCTATTAAAAAGAAATAAATTCTCTCTTATCATCACGTTCAAACACATGTCGCATCGAATTTATATATAAAAAATACGTCGTTTAAGCCAAGAATTTCCTTGCGTTTTTTACTTTCATAAAGAGAAGTTTGGTTTATCCTAATGTAAGATCAGCCAAAAAGCCGATTCCGCACAGCGAAACTTTACCAAGACCAAATCCTCCTGACCGATTAATGCAATCCAGTGAAAGTGATCAGAGTAAAGGAGAGAGTGAAGATATGTCATCTAGCAGCGACTATGATGCCAAAATAAACCATAAACTGTCACAGAAAGAACTAAGTGACTTAGCTAGAGATCTGAAGTTGTCGAAGATTGATAGTGAGGTATTGGCATCCCGCTTACAGCAATGGAATTATTTACACCCTACAACCCGTGTAACTGTTTATCGA
>NW_019281351.1:0-25899 GCF_000648695.1 Onthophagus taurus | reverse complement strand
CAATATTATCCGACAAATCCTTTGATTTCTCAATATCCAGCGACTAAATTCAAGTCTTGAAACGTAGTCGGCAGGTTTTAAAGCTTGTACAGGTATAATGTGGTACGGGTACAAACTGAAATTGTGTAAAGTTCTCCATACTTTCATCCGGCCTACGTTAAGTGTGTTGGCTATTCTTCGGACACTAGTAGAAGGTTGAGCATCAATCATATTAAGTATTGATTCTTCTTGAGCAAGGTCCTGTTGAACCGGACGTGCAGAAATAGCTGTAGGAGATTTGCCTATTTCTCTTAAACATCGATGGACATTGCTAAAAATAGTTCTAGAAGGCACTCTACGAGTGGGAAATCGTTTCTATTACATAATTCATAAACAAAGGAATGTCGGCGTATTTTTCATTCGAAAAAGTATACATACCTTTAAGAGTATTTTAATGTACCACATGAAAATAAACACGCAAAATTAATTTAATTGACGTTTACTGTCACAATAAATAACAAATTATTATTCACAGCCATCTGGACTTTTTAATAATAATGCAATCAACAGCTTGTAGCTCGGTTACGATAGCTTATGTTCATTAGATATTTTTGACTTGAAATCACCCCAGCAACACACTCCCAAGCTATGGCAGTCACGTCGTGGGACGCCCTGTATATTATTTTATTGTTGCAGCGATTTATTTGGGTTCTTTTGACAAAAGATTTATTGCAGAAAAAGAACAAAAGATATACTTGTATTAATAACGATATCTAAACTATATTTTAAATCAGAAAATTATTTTTAATATTATTGCCATGATTTATTTTAAAAATATATCTAAAACGAAGAAAGAAATTTCCGGGTTATGTCATACATCTATTAAAACAGAATTAGACGTTTTAAATGCCTTCCCCAGAAACAACATGAAAAGTGAAAGCTTTCAAATATGCAATTTATTTTGTGGTAAACCTATACTTATGAAAATTCTTTTGAACTCTCAACAAAAAATATTTTTGCCTTAAAAATTGTTATTATAACATTTTATTTAATTACAATTTTATTAAATTATTTAATTTTAACGAAATAAATTGAAATATTTGCTTTAATTTTTCTAGATTGTTATTATTGTTGTTTTCTAATGGTAATAATAATTGTAAACTTGTTACCTATTACAACCAGAAACGCTTGACCTGCGTGTTTGCATTATGCACTTCGCTTGTTACACAATTATATAATCTGGACATCTTGTATGAATAAAGGTCGCCCGATCTCTTCCTGTTCTGGTTATACATACACTGACATAACAGACACAATTTTGCACGATTACAATACGCGATCCCAGAACCGCATTTGTGGACTAGTCATCTTGTGATCCTAAATATACTGATTAGCAAAACCTTAACAAACAATCCTTAACAAAACATTAGAAGTCTCCTGGAGGCGATACGGCTCAAGTTGCAATGAAAATGGAGGCCTATAAATATGCTGGAACTTAGTGAATTCAGATGGTCTGGACAAAAACAGATCACGGTATGTGACAAAACCCTAATCTACTCAGGGAACGAAGAAGTGGGTATATTGATGATTGAACAGGCAGGAAGAAGTAGAGTGGTCCTCAATATCTGACAGAATAACTCTAGCGCGCTTTCGCACAACCGTAATAAAATAAATAAATAATATTAAAATTTAAATAACTTAATATTAAAAGTTATCAAACAAACGATAGAAAGAATAAGGAAATGTAATATAACTTTGGTAATGGGTAACCTGAACAAGGTGGGAGAGCAGAATATTGGCTTGGAGAACATCATGGGAAAACATGACCTAGGAAATACAAGCAATTGGAGGAACACTCTTCCCACACAAAGTCATACACAAAATAACTCGGATGTCACAAGATGGCAGAACAAATCCAAATAGATCATAAATGATATGCAGAAGGTTGCGAAACTCACTACTAAACGTACGAAATAAAATGGGTGCAGATGCGGCGGGCAACCATCAGGGCAAAAAGAGTAAATCTGATCGTGGAGAAATTTCGCAATGCTTTTTTATATAACGAGATTATAAAAAAGCCGTGAAGAATAAGATGCCAAAAAGGTTCACGTTTCAGTTAGCTAATAAATTATTCTTGGAATTAATTAATTATAATTAAAAATTAATAAAAATAATATTATAAAATTCAAAATCAAGAAGTAATCTTCTATAGACGGAAGAGGAAATGAAACTAGAGATAAGGAAACGCAAATGAAAATGGGTTGGACACTAAACTAGAAACCATAGAGAAGCCGACGAAGAGGAAGGCCCAGAACAGCATGATAGGCATGGGGAGAATGTTTGTGAGGCTCTATGTTCCAGAATAGAAAGTTAGACGATTTTAGTGTACACAGGCTGTCTCACGTAACTGGTTCGTTAGAACTTTTTTATGTTCCACTATTCATACAGTTTTGAAATTTTGGTAGCATGGGTTGTTCATTCGGAACTTTCGATCTAAAATATTTTCAAGATGGCTGCCACTTCCGGTCTACCGGAAGTAGACCATAACTTCGTTATTTTAAATGGAATGCTATAGTTTTTATTACACCTTTTAATTGTACGTAAAAAAATATGTTGACTTTCATAAAAGTTATTGGTACCTAGCGTTTTTCGTTTTCGAGTTATTTTGATTTTAAGGTTTTTTTGGCAAATTTCACCATGCTCTTTAAAACCCTATATCCCAGCCAACGTTCATTCAAAAAAGCTCTAAATTGGCACGATTACTCTTCAGATGCTCTCAAATAGATTGTCATATATTGTATCAGAGTATCTTATACAGGATGGTCAAAAATTGAATTACCGTTTCTCCATATTCAATGGGGAGAAAGTCGAAAATTTTAAATGGAACGCCCCATATTTTATTAGCCTACACGAAAGGGAATTTAATTCTCTACAATTTATCTATAAACATTCCTATACTTATTTATTGTAGTTTCTCTCATATTCGTAAATTTATCAAAACATGCAGAAAATGCAGGAAACCGTTTGTATTTTTATTAGAAGGCCATGACATTTTGACAGTTTTTTGTTTAATTTATTTCTATTATTATTTGTACTATTAACTACGATTGATAATCTTTTAGTTTACTAGCTTTTACTTACCAAAAATAACAAACAGAAGATCAAATAAATGAAACAATTAAAACAAAAAATTAATGACAAAAATTTGATTTGGATAAAAATATAAATTTGTTGTTAAATTGAATTTGGAAATGTAATAAAATACGATAAGATATTTATTTCGTTTTCTTTATCACTGGTGACCGGAAATATGTCCCGAAATAAGAAAATCTTTATCAAGTTTTTGAAATTTTTCCTTGTGATTGGCGTTAGGTTTGTTAGGCATCTCTTATTAAGTGTTGGACACGGCCTGTCCAAAAGTTTATTACATTGGCCATCAATACAAAATAAATTTCAAATATCGTCGTGGGAATAATCTGCCGTCATGTTCAATGACTTACACCCGTCGTCAAATGTAACTACAACTGTAACTATAATACTAACATGGACCAAAAACTGTCAAATTTCCACAGTTTTCTAATAAAAAAAATGTATGTGTTTTAGTTTGGTTGAGATGTGTTTTTCCTTTGAGGAGGTTTCCTACGGTAAAGTGTGCGACGTAATAGCAGAACTAAAAAATACAAATAGTTTTGATGTATTTTCTTTAAATGCCAGACTGATCAAAACAGTCAAAAATCTTATAGTTATTCCATTAGCTAAACTTACTAACGAATGTATTCGCACTTGCGTATTTCCTGACTGTCTAAAAATTGCAAAAATTGTACCTATATACAAAAATGGTTCCTTACACGACGTGTCTAAGTATAGACCTATATCTATTATACCTGTAGTTGGGAAGATATTTGAAATTATTTTAAACTCCCAAATAACTTGCTATTTAGAAAGTAACCAATTACTAACTAATGATCAGTTTGGATTTAGGAAGGGCCGGTTTGACTAAGGCTTTGGATTGTGTTTCTCACGATCTGTTGTTAAACAAACTTCATAAATTCAATTTTTGTATGAAAAGCGTAAGTCTAATTAAATCCTATTTATCTGACCGTCAACAGTGTGTATCATTTAATGATAAAGTTTCCAACTCAGTCTTCAATAAACATGGGGTACCTCAAGGTTCTGTATTGGGTCTCATATTGTTCTTAATCTTTATCAATGATTTATCAAAAAGTATGCCAACTCAGACAAAAAGTATTCTTTTTGCTGATGATACCACGACTTTAAATGTGTCAGCCTCCTCACAGGAATTGAGACAACAGATCGTGCTATCACACGAAAGCATTGTAAAGTGGTTCTCCATCAATCAACTCAAATTAAATGAGTCTAAAACACATGTTTTGTATTTCTCTCTTCGTCAACTTGATTCAAACTATCAATCTGAACCTATTAAATACCTCGGCATCTATTTAGATTCGAAGGTAACATGGGATGAACACGTTTTTCAGATAACAAAAAAATTAAACAGGAGCATATTCGCTATAAGAAATTTAGTCAATATAGTACCACTCGAGGTAATAATAAAAGCCTATTATGGCTGTTTTTATCCTCACTTATCTTATGCAATCCTGTGTTGGGGGCATTCTGCGCATGCGGTACGAGTATTCCGAACACAGAGGCGATGTGTCAGGGTGATGGCTGACATCAAGGTTTATATATAAGAGGTTGTCTAGGTTCGTACGCATACTGCGCATTACGTCACATGTGGAAAATAATACCGCCAAGCAATTCAAATTAAACAAAGGCATGGAGCACCACATGGCCATGAGATTGCGTGCGCAATCCGTGATCGCTTACGTCACGAAACATTCCTGCTCTTGCCCCTCGCCCACAAACTAAAATCAAAGTATTGCAGCATAGGAACTTAGACAACCTTTAATATATAAACCTTGGGCTGACATACGTCTTGCTGAGTGTTGTCGGCGGAAGTTTGTTGATTACAAACTTTTGACACTGCCTTGCCTGTACATACTCACTTGCGTGATGCACGTTAGGAAAAATCTGCCATCTTACTTAAAAAACAATGACTGTCACAATTACAATACCCGAAAGAAGAATGATCTTATTATAAATTACAGCCGAACGGCTAAGGCGAGAGATGGATTGAATTATTATGGTATTAAATTTTTTAATGCGTTACCTTCTAACATTCAAACATTACCAACTCTATCTTTTAAACGGCCCATACACGACGACTCTTGCAGCGTCGCATGCAGCGACGCCAAGAGTCGAGCCGCATGAAGCATCGTGTGTAGGAAAGCGCCGGACTCATGCGACGGCATCGGCAGCGGCGCGGCGACGGATAACTACCGCCATAAATAAGCTTGTAAAATTGTCTGGCAGTATTTAGCTTTCTGCCAGCAATATTTAATTTTCTACAAGCAGTATTAGTATTCTGGAACCAATTTGTAGTCTATTGGTAGCAGTACCTAGCCTTCCATAAACAATATCTATCTTCTGCAAACAGTTTCTAGTATTGTATAGGTAGTATTTGTCTTCCGCAAGGAATTTTTGATCGTCTATAGGAAGTATTTAGTCTTCTGCAAGCAGTATTAGTATTCTGGAACCAATTCCTTGGCTATTGGTAGCAGTACCTAGCCTTTCATAAACAATATCTATCTTCTGCAAACAGTTTCTAGTATTGTATAGGTAGTATTTGTCTTCCGCAAGGAGTTTTTAGCCTTTTGCTGGCAGTATTTAGTCTTCTACAAGTAGTATTGGTATTCTACAAAAAATTTGTAGTCTATTGGTAGCAGTACTTAGGTTTCTATAGACGATATCTATCTTTTTAAGCAGTTTCTAATATTGTATAGGTAGTATTTGTCCTCTATAGGAAGTATTTAGTCTTCTGCAAGTAGTATTGGTATTCTGCATCCAATTTCTTGGCTATTGTCTGGCCAGATATGCATTGGTATAGGTCCGTCGATAGCGGTTAAAGAAGTGCGGCACGACGCCACAAGAGTCTACGTGTGTAGGCCGTTAAAATCCGTCGCATGCGTCGACTCTTGCGGCGGCTCTGGCGGCACCGCCGCAAGAGTCATCGTGTATGGGCCGCTTTAGACGCACGGTTGCAGCATTCTTGACCGCTGGTGCCTTTTATAACTTTGACGTATTTTTTAGTGCTGATTTTAGTTCTATTGACCAGACTGTTACGTAGACCATTATCGATCGTTCGCCCACCAGCAAGTGTTTGATTGCAGGTCTTCTTGTCAAGTATTTTTTCTATTTTTTCTTTTTTGTATTATATTATTTTTTTTAGTACTTGTGTTTACTTTTTTGCAAAGAAATATGTAATTATATCTTTTTATGACATGTGAAAATACTTAATGTATGAAAACCACGAATAAATTATTATTATTATTAATAATGTGTTTACATGTTTTAATAAATTTCCCGATATGAGGCAAACTACAATAAATAGGTATAGGAATGTTTGTAGAGAATTAAATTCCTTTTTTGCACGATCGGACTATTTTGTTTATTTACGAGTAGTGTTTCTATGACGGTAAGTTGATTTTACTGCTTGCTACGGCTAAAACGACGGTAAGTAATTTACTTACAGTTCTAGAACGGTAAGTATAATAAATAAAATTTCAAATAAAAATATAATTTATTTGAAATTAAATGTACACTTATTACAGCTAGAAATAGAAATTGAAATATTGCTTTTTTCGGTATTTGTATCAACAGATAATGTCCGTGATGTAGAAGCACAAGCTGACGATTGTAGTATATTATCAGAAACGCTGCAAGGCGATTCATTATCAGCATGTAGAATCTTTTCTGCAAATTGATTTTTGTTTTGAAGAGAATCTTCAACATAACTTTCAGCCAGTGTCGAAGATTTCCAACCTCCATGTGTTTTTAGTCCTAAAACGTCTACACCTTTATTCGCTAATAATGTGGCTGAAGTACGTCGAAACGAGTGACCAGTGTAATTAACTGCATTTTCCAATTTTAAGTATTCAGCAATTTTCGATGATAAAGCTCCAATAGTACCTACCTGATTTTTACATTTCCCATTCCGATAATTTAGGAATAAATGCAAATTTGCATTGTTTGGCCGCTGTTTAATATATTTCCGAACAATTTTCAAATAATTAATTTTTTCGTTTTTTTATTTATGACAGTAAATATGCGCTGAATATTGGTTTTTGTATTTGGAATGGTTATAATAATAAAAGATTCACGATCTTCTATATCTTTAATAGTCATTTTATATAACTCTTCTCTGCGACATGCTCCCGCTACTCCTAATATCATTGCTACCTAAAAAAATACATTGTCGGAAATATATCCTCGTATTGTTACAAGTAATCTAAATTTACCTTATGGATTAGAAACAATTCGTCTGGTGCTTCAATTAAAAATTTAAACATTTCATCCTTGGTAAAAACACTAGCTTTTTTAGGTTTGTACCCAACATTTTTTCTTTTTAGAAAGGCAATTAATGTTGAAAACTTGGATATATCAATGGATTCGTGTAAAAAAATTGTCGCTTTCAACATTGAGTATAATATATACTCAATATATACCATAAACTACCTGCAGCTTTTAATTTTCCGTTTCTTTCGACCAAATATGCTAACAAGATTTTTTCACTCGTATTTTTATTCTTTACTCCACACCATTTTTTGAAAATTTGGTTTTTTCATAACGTACCCTAGATTTTTCGGGAATTATTGCCGAACGTCCAATATTCCAAGCTTTTTCTATATCATCACCATTTTCACTCTCAGAATCACTCATTTTGGTTATATGGTAATATATACAGTGGTACAATAAAGTCTACATACACCCCAGAAAATCATAATATCTCACCTCCTGAAATGTAATTCAATGAAATTTTTAAACGAAGGATATTAGAAGTGTATATTATTATAATATTTTACATAAAAATGTATAACTTATTATTTATAATGAAAAACACAAAACATAATCATATTTTTAACTCAAAAAAGTCTACATACAGCTATAACACCGCTCTATTTTTTATTTGTAAACATCATAGTTGCTGTAGTTTGCGTTTTATTTCATACCAACGTTATTGCCATAGCAGTATACTAACATAAATAGTGTAATTAGTAATCCTCCTAACAATCAGCTAACAATGGAAGCTAAACGAAAAGAAATACCTTATGCAGTGCGAAATATCATAAGTCACAATCATATTAATGTAATTCGAAATTATAAGGAACACAGTCAATCGAAAATAAACCAAGAAGTGGCCGGCCACGTAAACTGACACCTAGAGATAAGCGGACAATTTTAAAAACGATCAACGATCAGCCGACAACAACTGCGGTTGAAATAGCCAAATCATTCGCGGCATCAAGGTCTGTAACCATAAATCCGGAAACAGTTAGACTGGTGTTACGAAGTGAAGGCTATAACAGTAGAGTTCCCAGAAAAAAGCCGTTTATATCCGAAATAAATGCGAAAAAAAGAGTCGATTTTTCTTAATTACATGACCAAAGAATACTACTTTCTGGCGTACCGTTGTATTTTCGGACGAAAGCAAGTTCAATATTTTCGGCTATGATGGCAAAGCAAAGGTATGGAGAAATGAAAAAGAAAAACTTGAAAGCCACAGTAAAGCATGGCGGAGGAAATGTAATGGTATGGGGTTGTATGTCGGGAGCTGGTGTAGGAAGTTTAGTATGTATTTGTTGAAACAATTATGGACAGCTATGTATATCTGAACATATTCTTTTATGAGACTTTTATGAGTTATAAATATGATTATGTTTTGTGTTTTTCGTTATAAATAATAAGTTATACATTCTTATGTAAAATATTATAATAATATACACTTCTAATATCCTTCGTTTAAAAATTTTATTGAATTACATTTCAGGAGCTTAAATATTATGATTTTCTGGAGTGTATGTAGACTTTATTGTACCACTGTATTATAATTTATATAGTTTATATTATATTAAGTTTTAATATTATTGTAAGCACTGTTTACAATACCATTTCACAAATCACACAATTTGTTTTTTTTTTGTAAATAAAACCAGGGCAACAGAATTAATTCAAATTTTTTACCTACTTTATAAATCATTACAAATGTCAACATATTTTAGTAAATTAATTATTATTTATATTCATTTCGATCGTGCGAAAAATGTTTAACCATCACGAATGGTAAGTAATTTACCGGTTTCCGATACTATTGGAGTCAATCGGTAAATTGTACTTACCGTTCTGGATACTTAATATACTATTCTGATAGGCTACAAAAATATGGGCGTTCCATTTAAAATTTTCGACTTTCTCGCCATTGAATATGGAGAAACAGTGATTCAACTTTTGACCACTCTGTATAAGATACTCCGATACAACAAATGACAATCTATTTGACAGTATCTAAAGAGTAATCGTGCCAATGTAGATCTTTTTTGAATGAACGTTGGCTGAGATATGGGGTTTTAAAGAGCATGTTGAAATTGACCAAAAAAGCTTAAAACCAAAATAACTCGAAAACGAAAAACGCTAAGTACCAATAACTTTTATCAAAGTCAACCTATTTTTTTTACGTAAAATTAAACGGTGTAGTAACAACTATAGCATTCCATTTAAAATAGCGAAGTTATGGTCTACTTCCGATAGACCGGAAGTGGCGGCCATCTTGAAAATATTTTAGATCGAAAGTTCCGAATGAACAACCCATGCTATCAAAATTTCAAATTTCTACGAATAGTGGAACCTGGAAAAGTTCTAACAAACAAGTTACGGGACCATCCTGTATATGAGAAAGTAATAATTATCTTCTCCTACAAAAAATAAATGTTATTGGAGTTATTTACAAAAAGAAATAAAACTGCTGCCTTGAAGTGAAAATCTTTATTCTATTTAATTAAGACAATACAAAAGTAGCAGATGAACTTCGTAATATCTAACGAAAATAAATGCACTTAGTGTTTCAATAAATTCCATTTTTTATGTTACATTATTATTTTATAACATATTCGAGAAGATATATTTCAGAACGTTCCTGTTTTATTAAATAGTATTTTATTTTCTTTTAGCTTCTTGGCTAATATACACAATTATACAAGTACATTTTGAATACTGATTGTTATATCTTGTTTATATTGATGAGCAGATATACACATTTATTAAATCTTAATTAACTTCTTTTTTCGTAAATATTTTGATCTATCAATATTTTTTGAACACGTTTATCGATATACACCCATATTTTAGTGAAAAATATTTAACGTTTTTATTATAAAACTATATATCGATTTAAATTTTAAATCAATGTAAATTGTGATCACAGCAAACAAGGTGCATTTTCTTTTTGATAATCAGACGGATAAGTTTCGAAAAACTGAGCATCTTCATTTTTTTGTATATCTTTGGATCAATATCCTTAATACCAGAATCAAGTAAAACAATTAATATAGTTAAATAATATGATTTTTGGGGCCTTAGGCACTCTCCTTAGGAAAAATAACTAAGCTAATTTTGTCAAAATAACTTACAAATCAATTATAAAAACTTAAATAATACATTTATGTGTACTTCTTCTTAAATCTAAAAAAATCTTGTACTTTAAAGTGAAGAGAAAAAAATTTAGATCTAAATTGTACACGGACTAGAACTCAAAAAATTAATTAAAGTGATACTCCTCCATAATAACTAATTACAATACTCGATAATAGGCACATTATTCGAATTAAATCCAAATAAATAAATAAATAACCTACTCACAAGCTAATTTTCCATCAAAACTACTCAACGCAATTGCGAACGCTTGAAGTGCACACAATGGATATCGATAATCCATTGTAAACACATCCTCAGCAACCCTTCCAAATTGCATAACAATATAATCCGGATCACTATCATGAACAATTTGAAAATTTTTAACGGACGCCTGCGTCACTCGCCCATGGAAATTTAACACGTACGATTGTGTGTCATCGTTCCAAACGGGTGTTTTATTATGTAACTCGATTAAATTATCCACGTTTTTCGCTTTCCAACATTCGATCAATCCCTCGCTATCGTCTTGCGGATGAATCGTAACTCGCTGATGGTCCACAGTCATTCCTGGGAGTAAAACCGTCATTTTTCGAGGTCCCTTAAAACCTAGGACGTTTGTATCATAAATTACGGCGGCCAGTTCTTGACGCGGAATTGTATCGTTGGTGTGACCCTTCTTTGGTGACCGACCATTGTCGAATATTGTAAATTGTGTTCCCAATAGATTTGAACGAAGTTTTCCTATAAACAGAAAATTAATAAAAATTAATTGCGGGTTAATTTAAATATAAAAATATAACAAATTTTGAATTTCTTTAATGATAACACTATAAAAAAAATTATATGCTCAAATTAAATTGCCTGAAAGATGAAAAGAATGAACACAATAACGTACAGTATCAAACATTATCTGCATATTACAAATTGAGAAATAGCGAGTATGAAGAATCATTTGTAAGAATCATGTCATTACAAAATCGTTGTTTTCTAGGAAACGACCACGGCAAACGGACATGGATAATCATATGGTTGTGGATTTGTTGTCAAAAGGAAAGCACAACGAGAGCCGAGTTTAAAACCTATCAGTGACAGGATATACTATATTCGAATCATATTACGCTTGCGAAATCTTCTCGATACATGCACCCACTGAGAAGAAGACCGAGATACAAAAAGTTCATAGAACTGCTAACAAAGAAATTGGATAAAGTCGAGGCTAATGATATCAAAGTGATAATCGGAGATCTCAATATATTCCCCATATTTGGCTGACATAGCCTGCACCAGGAAATGAATAAAAATGGAGATAACTTAGTACAGTTTGTTGCAAGTAACAATCTACGTGCAGAACTCATTCCCCCACAAAAGCATCCACAAAGGAACGTGGGTTGCTCCAGCTGGAAGAAACATTAATCAAATTAAAACCAGATCAAATTCTAGTATCACAGACGTAAGAAGTTACAGAAGAGCTACTTCGAACTCTGACCACTACCTTGTCAAAATCAAATTGAGAAAGAATTAATGAAACTAAAAAGAAAGCAGCTGACAAAATTAAGAAGTACAACACACAAAAATTGCGGGAAGATATGGAAGCCCAAATTAATTATAAGACTAGGGTGAGGGAATAACTGCGAAACCTGGAAGTTGAGGAGGACGAAAAGTAGATTTTTGCTGGATAACCATTAACACGATGCTGCAAAAGACTGCCGAAGAAGTAGTTGAAACTCTAGAAGGGGTAAACAAGAATGACTGGTATGACTAGGAATGCAAGGAAACTATTGAATAATACAACGACCGACCAGAAGTCAAAGACAGTAAAAGCGTAATTTCACGACAAGAAACATCTATAGTATAGTAGTAATATAAATAATATATATTATAATAAAACTATAACGAATAAAAACTTACTATAAAGAAAACTAGGAACATATATCACCCTAGGAAAGTTATGAGGAGCGCGGTAGGTGATATTGGAAAATACGGATTAGGTGCTAGATAGATGCGAGCAGTATTTTAAGAAGCTCATTAATAAACTACGCCAATCTATAGAAACAACAGTAGAAAAAATTCAAACGGTACAAACCCAAATAAGTGAGCCGTGTTTGAAGGAGCTCATAGTGGTCGTACATCAGCTTATACTAAAAATCTGGGAGGACTGAAAAGATGCCTACAACTTCGGTCCCTTAGGGCCGGTTGTACAATATACCGATAAACTTCCCGACAGCGCTATCTGGCAGATAAGTTAGTTTGTGCTGTATTACAATGCACGGATATTTTTGTCGGTGAGATTATCGGCAGGATAACTTATCGCGTACTCAGCGGTGCCGATAAGACACTTATCCGCCAGATATTTATGGTTACCAAAGTTTTTATATAAAAACTTTATATGGTTACTGCATAGGTTAACCTATAACATTAAAGTTAATATATGTACGATGACAGTTGTCTGTCGTGAAAATTTTTTTAAAATAATTATTCAAAAACATAATTCAAACTTCAAAGAAAGACGTTAGCGTTACCATTCTACGGCATAAATCACTAGATATGGGGAAAAACTACCAACCGACTCTTATTTCGCCGATAGCAATCCTACCGATAAAAACAGTTTGTACAACAGCGAATATCCTTATCCTCCTGATAAGTTTATCGGCCGGATAGATATCAGGTAGATTTATCNATTGAGAAAGAATTAATGAAACTAAAAAGAAAGCAGCTGACAAAATTAAGAAGTACAAGACACAAAAATTGCGGGAAGATATGGAAGCCCAAATTAATTATAAGACTAGGCTGAGGGAAGAACTGCGAAACCTGGAAGTTGAGGAGGACGAAATGTAGATTTTTGCTGAATAACCATTAACACGCCAAAATACTGCCGAAGAAGTAGTTGAAACTCTAGAAGGGGTAAACAAGAATGACTGGTATGACTAGGAATGCAAGGAAACTATTGAATAATACAACCACCGATCAGAAGTCAAAGACAGTAAAAGCATAATTTTACGACAAGAAACAGACCAGAAACATCTATAGTATAGTAGTATAAAGAAAACTAGGAACATATATCACCCTAGGAAAGTTATGAGGAGCGCGGTAGGTGATATTGGAAAATACGGATTAGGTGCTAGATAGATGCGAGCAGTATTTTAAGAAACTCATTAATAAACTACGCCAATCTATAGAAACAACGTGGTCGTATATCAGCTTATACTAAAAATCTGGGAGGACTGAAAAGATGCCTACAACTTCCGTCCCTTAACTTTGGTTCCACCTTGGTAAGCCGAGTAGTCAAGGTCAAAGAGTTGCTTTGGAAATGGATATTTTGGTTCTTGGCGAGTAGTGACTACATATAATATTTCTACATCTCTTCCTATGGCTCAAGAGCTTTCCAAGCAAAAACTTACAATTACAGGAACATTGCGTGTGAATAAACATTAAGTTCTCAATGAAATTTTGTCACATGTATCACGCCCAGAATATTCTAGTTTATTTGGTTTTACAGGTCAACTTATATTAGTATCCTATGTGCCAAAAATTACGAAGGCTATTCTTTTACTGTCGACTCAGTTTCACAGTATCGATAAAGTAGGTAATATGCAAAATAAACTAGAAATAAATATCCATTATAATCAAACAACGGGTGCTGTTGATATTGGGGATCAAAACACCAGAGAGTACAGTTATGTTTAATCAACAAAAAAGTGTCCGCATTTTAGAATTTTTATGGAAATGATCGATATGGCAGCTCTAAATGATACATCATATACAGGGTTGGTTCAGATTTTAATCGAGAAACTTTACTAGGGCTTGGTACTTGCCAAAATAACACAAGTTTTTTTTTGTAAACATAGGGTCGCAACTCTTTTGTGTTCGAGCTATGAGTGATCAAAGTTGATCCAAAAATTTACATTTTATTTTGGCTAAAAGTAAACCGTAGAATTTGTACTTTTGTTTGTATTTACTACTGGTTTTAACACGTTATTTTCATGCATACCGCATACCTTAACCTTCTCTAACGCACTCTAAGGAGATTAAATTCACAGCCATTTTGAATTTTTTATAAGAAAAAAAATTTCTTTTTCCGTAAAGATAATATAGTAGACGCCACGAGAGCTGGCAGTAAATCATCATTTTCCGCTCTTACAAATGCCATACGTAGTTCACAAACCGCTAGAGAGTAATGTGTGTTAGAAAGAGATAGCATTAGTTTAATATGTCTCCTGTACAATTCAAATGGCCATGTCGAAAAAGTACGTCTGTTCTTCTAAGGGATGTAACTCTACAATTATAACCTCAAATCGAAACGTCTTGTGAGTGTTGTCATGAATCTGTCAGTGTTTTCACAAGCCGGAAATGTTTTCTATGAAAGGAAAATCATTAAATATTTTTGACAATGTTTGACGTATAACCTCCATTACTAACATAACCTACATTTAAATGTATGAGGTGAAACAATCTAAGTCGTACGTCCATATCTTGATTCATACCATTTCTAAGCGATCTGTCACTGCCAGCTCTCGTGGTTTCTACTATAGTTTTGGCGTAAAAAAAATAAAATGTAGTGCCGTGTACCGCTATGTACCGTCATATTTACCTAAAATTATTCTAAACAGTTTTACGACTAAAAGAAGTGGTATTGGAAGATACCTGTTCAGTTACTTTTGGGAGCAGCTCTGCGCAATGCAAGATTTCTTTGTACCGCAGTGACGTCAAAACGTTGTAAATGAATTACAAGTCAAAGTATGTAGTAAGGGCGCTTTTGCAAACATCAAATAATATCGCCGCAGTGGTCAACTTTTCCAGTTTCCAGTTTAGGTAATTTTTTACGATATAATGACTAGTAAGTACATAGTATAGGAATATATATTTTTTTTAATTAGAATAGTTCCATTACCACTATCCGGATATTTAATTAATAAGTTTTCGCATCTTTAATTTTGTTAAGATTGTTGTATTGTTCATGATGTTGTACTGCCCTATTGTTGTAGTCAAGGTATATTGAATATACATATACTGAGTTCATATAGTGATATTCCTTTAACTGTATTTATAGTGCAGTTCTTAATGTTCAAAAATTAACACCCCTAATTACATTTCTATTTGATTTTTATAGCACGGTTCATAATGAATCACCACAATTATTTACTTATTGTTTACTATTATTTACTTTATTTACTTCCAGTGACTTTAGAAAATATTGACTGTCAAATGAGAAATGTGATGAAAAATGAGTGCTATAAATTGTGGATTAAATCTCAATATTTTCACGTTTTCAAGGTAATAAACAGTCGCTTAAGTTGGTGTTGTAATATATAATAATACGACAACACATAATAATATGTGTTGAAAATATCAATGATTTACGGAATCGTATCATCGCATCATGTGGAGTGGAACTACCAGGACTATTTGAAAGAATACCAAATTCAATGAGGCGAAGGGTAGAATCGTACGTTGCTGCTGAAGACCGGCATTTTCAACATTTATTATGACTTATTATAAGTTATTATTGTTATTAGTACTACCATTATTATTGTTCAATTAATTTATGTGATATGTATTTCTTAATTAACATAGTTTTTCAACTAAATAGTAAATGCCATTCTTTGAATAAAATCTTAGAAGTATTTAGTTGTGCAGAATATTTTCAGGCCACACATCTCTAGAAATTTGAGAAATTTTTTGTAATAAAATTAACAATTTTAGGAGAAAATGTTAAGAAACAAAAGAGTTGCAGATTGAATCTCTCTATTTAAATCAAGTTTTTAAATGAAGAAATGTATTTTTTCACCCAATTGTAATAACATTTTAGGGTTACAAAAATTGTCAAAAGCTGTTATTTTATTAGCAACAGTGGTCCGCCACATTTCATTCTTCTCAATTCTTCCATAGTGGATTTATTAAATAAAAATGTTTTTTCCCCTAACTTTAGAGGGCTGTAACTTGGAAGAGAAGGGGTTTTGAAGGGATTTTTGCTGGAAAATCACCCCTTGTAATGTTTCGCATAAATTTAGAAACACCTGTATAAAAGAAGTTCAATATGGTTTCATATAAGAGGATTACTGGTTGTTCAATCTATTATATTCCAATGATGTTGCCAGAAATACAGTCCTGAGTGGGCCCTGGCCTGTTTTAGAACATCCTTTCAGTCTCTGGAATCATTATAAACTGACAACTTCTACACAAGCATGGACGTTGCTAATATCTAGCACGAGAAAAATTCATATAATTGGAACGCTGCGCAAAAATTGTAAGGGAAACCCAAAAGAAATCATTAATAGAAAACATGAAAACATAAAAAACAATAATGGCTCGAGTAGATCGTAGATTTGTAGTATGAATTAAAATTCCATAAGTACCTAGTTATTGCAATGATTGTGTACGTTCTCCCCCTTACTATTTGCAATGCTTTAACAATCAATTTTATTCATAAACTGTTATAGCTATATCATAAACTAAAGTATTTTAGAAACATTTCCTTTATCAACTTTGTTTAAATATTCCCAAAACTGTCCTAAATAAGAAAAACCATATATACAGACTAGGGTTGTAACGAATGTTTGCATTCGCATTTATCAAGCTTTCGCATTCGTAATGCGAAAGATTTGGTGAGATATACAAGGATTCTATCAATATTTATTATTTAATTCAAATTTTATTTATATTTTCAAGTTGAATGAGCGACGCCACCGTCTGAACGATCGTGTTTAGTAGTAGAGATTAGAGAGATACCAGGACTATACAGGTTCGTGCTTACCGCTAGTTTACGGATGTTGTTTTACTATTTTGAGTGTTCTCTATTGCTTCTATTCTACACGTTTGGAAATTAATTGTACGACAATTTGATCAAATTGTGATAAAGATGAGGCCAAGGTCAAGTGGTATATGGAACTACTTTAATGAAGCTGATGAAAAAGCAAAATGTAAAATATGTGAAAACATTTATTCAAGGAAAGGACTCACTACAACTGGATTAATTAATCGTTTAAAAATGAAGCATACCGATGAATTTCTTTAATACGAAAATTCTAAGAATACATTAGTACAAAAACGGATACGTTAAAAAACATATAACGCTATCGAAAACGCTTCAGTTAAGACAATTTTGGAATTAGTCTGAATGAGTCTGGTTGCATAGATGATTGTTAGTCAAAATATGCCCTTAAATTTTGTGCAAGATATCTTTTTACTGCAGGTAACGTCACCCAAACATAAATTAAGATTTTTTACAGATTTTGAATGATGAATTATATGGTAAAATGGTGCTTAAGTGAAACAATTGCTTAACGAATTTGAAAATTCACCAACTTCAATTATGCATCAAATCAGGTTTATTCGAAAATGAAGATGCCGTAAAAAAATTGCAACCCATTTTAATCATTCCACACTGGCGAAAGACGAACTACATAAAATTCAAACCGAAAGACTTGGCCAATCTTTACTATCATTTATTGAAGACTGTCCAACAAGGTATGTATTAGTACCTATGTAATTATTTGTGGGTTTTTTAAATCATTAAACGATTTTTATTGGATATTACTTAGGATATAAAAGCCGTGTAAGTGAGTAATCTATTTTTGTCAGGTGGAACAGTACGTACTATATTATGGCACGTTTCTTGAAAATAAAAGATTCTATTACTCTTTATTTAAGTACTAACAATAGAATATCAGTATTGGTATCTTCTGAAGACTGGGAATTTAAGGAAAAATGACGTGTGAACGTATTAAAAACCAGAAGAACTAACTAAAGAATCCCAATTCCAACATTTCATCCGTCATCCTTCTAATACACGTAATTAAATCATCACTACAAGAGGAAGAACAAAGACACGAAGTTCCTCAAATCAAGGAAATCGTCAGAAAGTTAATTTCAGAAGTAAACTTAAAAGTTGCGCATATAGCAAATAATAACTTATTCTCAATTTTTTTATGAAAAAGTTCAGGAACAAAACGAAACCGAAATTATTACTATTTTAACCAATTCCTATGACTTACGTTAATCAGAATTTAGTAATGAGAATGAAGCGCCTCTCAAAAAAATTAAAAATGACGATTAATCAACTGCCACTTCACAATCAGATCAATCCCATATGAAGAATGTTTTGAAAAATTTATTGGGCTCAAGTATTGAGAAAGACGATGAAGAGGAAATGATTATGAATGACACACGTCCCAATGCTACAAAGATGAAGTCTCTTTTAGTCGACTATAATAAGCAGAAAAAACTATAGTTTTCAAAAAATCTCTGTTTATGGTGGTACAACAATAGATTAAAATACAAAGACCTCATTCCTATAGTTCGTCAATTTTTGTCGGCTCCTCCAGGAACTGTACCTAGTGAACAGCTGTTTAGCATTGCTGGTTTAGTATATGATCCCTTAAGAAATCAACTTAACAGTTTTTTTTTATCTATTCATTACATTTTTAATTCGTTAGAAGGCGACTCTGCACCCCCAGAAAATATTTTTACTGTTTAGATCTTCAATAAGGATTTTTCCATCATTGTTGTTACAACATATTTCTCTGATATCATTTTCCTCCAGGTTTACGTTTGGTGACATCCACATATAATTGTATTCTCTTTATGATTGTCTAAATATATATTGATTGCCACTGTTTCCATGCTGTTAATTTTTGATGATGTGCTATATTAAAATTGCAACTCCTCCCGCTGAAAATTCGTGCTTGCGTTTTATATATGGAATAAAGAGACGTGAACGTATTTCACATATCCTAAATTGGGGACTCTCCACAAAGCGTGTTTTTATCATAAAGTGATTCTGTACAAATCCCCACCTTACTTGTATCAGAAAATAAGTTTCCGCAGCGATGTTCATAACATTAACGTTAGGCATAGGCATACTCTAAAGATACCCCGACATCGTTTACAATTATTTAAACGATCTTTTTCGTATTGTATGCCGAATGTTTATAACAAAATTGCGGATTCGAAAGAGCAGGAGAATATACTGGGTTTCAAGGCGAATTTTAAAACATGTCTGTACGAACAGTAGATAAATTTTTTTTTGCATCTACCTCTGTATATTCCTTCCTTTATATTCTTCTTCTTACGTTTTCGTTTTCGATTCTTCTACTACCGTCTTTTTCCGAAAATAAGACACTGTCTTACTTTCTTTTTTGGTCCAAAATACGCGCTAGGGCTTATTTTCGGGGGAGGGCAAAAATAAAAGTATATTTATATATTTTTATTTAATATTTATTTTACACAGAATACAGAAATTTAAATTTATTCAATTACAGTCATGTCATCTTCTTCTGGAACATCGTCATAAATAAAATTCTGAATTATATTCTGATTTTCTTCCAAATCCATTTCCTGTTGAATCATTGGTCCGAATCTCTCATGTCTTGCGATATAGCTATCGTTAAATGAATACTTCTTGTCTAAGTAGCCTGTTCGTAGTGCATTGGAAACATCATTATCAGTTATTTTGTCCCATGAATTTTTTACCCAATTCACAACTTCTTGTAAGCCTGGTTTTACAAAATTACCTCGATGATTTCTCACCATTCTGTTTTCAATATATTCATTGATTTCCATCCGCAAATGATCCTTGAATGGCTTGTTTATTGCAATGTCAAGTGTCTGGAGGTAACCAGTCATTCCTGCCGGAATCATTATTTGATCAATCTTCCTCTCAGCAAGAAAGTTTTTCATGTCTTTAGCGCGGTGAGTACTGGCTGAATCCCAAACTAGTAAACCTCTATTCTGACCCCTCAACAGTGGTGGCAGCATAAAATCAACCCACTTTCTTATAACTGCTTGGGTGCACCAGGCTTTTTCACTTTCAATGACATAAATTCCTGAAACACGTTGAATCTGGTCTTTTTTACCTTTAGTGATTAAAAATGGCGATACTTTCTTGCCATCTAGACGAATCGCCAAAATACAGGTAACACGTGCACTATCGTAACCGGTAGAAGGAACGTAAATTGACGAAGAAGCCTTGTGGTGAACTGTCGTTTGAGCTCCTTGGCCTAGGAATACCGCGGTCTCATCCATAGCAATCATGTTGGAGAGTTGGTATTTCGAAAAATCGATGCCATCAACAAAAAGCTTAAACGCAAGTGCACGCTTAACAACTTCATTGTCTTCCAGCTTAAACAATGTTGTTGATCTCCTTAGAGACAGTTCATATCGTTTAAGGAAGTTGTCCAACCAGTGTGACGATGCTTTAAATTCTTCTGTGGATATATCAAATTCAATTGCTGTTTCAAGGGCAAATTTTTGAATATCAGCCCTGCGCACAACCAAAGCCATTGCTCTCCTGCCTGCAATCCATTCCCAGATGCAATCTTCCAACTCAGAAAATAACGACTGCCGACCTGATCCAACTCTGCGTTTTTTCTCATTTCCTTGGTCCACCAGTTGACACAGGTAATCGTAGTCTGCACGCCATTTACGAACCATACGGAGATCCAGCATCTTCTCTTTACAGAATGCTACAAGATTTACACCCCTGGAGTCTTCCACGATTCCCTTTTTGTACTCGACGGAATAGCTCTTTCGTTTTGTACTCATTTTAACTGGGGTTAAAAATTTTTCACTTTATTTTTAAATAAAATTACGTATGAGGAAATAATCAGACTTACAAGACTGAAATTATTTACGTTGAACGCCGTATACCCTCTGTTTCGTAGTGTGAACAGCGTGGACCTTCGATGGTGCGTACAAGTGCATTGTGCCTCTCTGTCAGGATTTTTACTTATACCGCTGTATACCCTGTATACCGCTCGGGGAAATCCCTTATTTTGTACTTTAAAGCACATACAATATATCGTGTGTTTTAGAAGAAAAATTGTACAATTGGTTTCTTAAAGAAAGAGAAAAGAATTCACGAAAGGAAAGCTAAACATATTATTACTTATACTTAATAAATCAACAGCATTTTTTAACGAATTCTTTTTGTCACATTATTTTAACTAGGGCTTACTTTCGGAGGATGTCTTATTTTCGGAAAAAGACGGTACTTAAGTTTATTATGCAATTATTAACATTATAACTTATTAATTACTTTCAATTATACTTAAATAATCTTCATATTCGTTGTTATTATCACTAACACTTTCCATAATTTCTCTTGTAAAACTCTTTCCTTTTTTTTTCTTTTCCTTTTCTTCTTTAGGCAATAAGGAATAATAATAATTATGATACATTTTTGGTAGGGCGTTCGTTTTACATAATTCTAGTAGCCCTTTCAACTTTTTACAATCAATAGCAAGTGAAGATGAATACAATAAAGGAAGATTTTTTTGATAGTCCATATTGCTAGTTTTAATATTCCTACGCTTACATACTTTTAACTGTATACTCTTAAATTCTTCATTATATCCATACTTAAATTTTATTTCGTTAGGTAAAAATGAAGCTCTTTTATTTGATTTATTTTTAATTTTTTTCCTTCTGTCTTTTTTCCAATTCTCCAACTTTACTTTTTCTTTAAAACTAAAAAAATCATTCTGGGACATTTCCTTTACAATATACGGCCGTCCACTAACTTTTGCCATACGAATTAACATAACCCACTGGTCTGGAGTATAAATAGCAGGTTGATGTTTTTTTGCGTGCTCAATAACAGAGTGCATGCTATCTCCTTCGTTCTGCGTATGCCCTACTTCAAGAAAACGATGGATTATTTCCAGATTGAGAGACATAGAGGCATAAGAAAACATTGAAAAAATAAAACGATTTCGGTTTTGACCTCCGCAGTTATCGGAATACAGAATAACTTTCGTCACTCCTTTATCTTTTTGCGTTTTTAAGAAATGTAGAATCGCACTACTTATTTCGTTGGGNGCTCTCCTGCCTGCAATCCATTCCCAGATGCAATCTTCCAACTCAGAAAATAACGACTGCCGACCTGATCCAACTCTGCGTTTTTTCTCATTTCCTTGGTCCACCAGTTGACACAGGTAATCGTAGTCTGCACGCCATTTACGAACCATACGGAGATCCAGCATCTTCTCTTTACAGAATGCTACAAGATTTACACCCCTGGAGTCTTCCACGATTCCCTTTTTGTACTCGACGGAATAGCTCTTTCGTTTTGTACTCATTTTAACTGGGGTTAAAAATTTTTCACTTTATTTTTAAATAAAATTACGTATGAGGAAATAATCAGACTTACAAGACTGAAATTATTTACGTTGAACGCCGTATACCCTCTGTTTCGTAGTGTGAACAGCGTGGACCTTCGATGGTGCGTACAAGTGCATTGTGCCTCTCTGTCAGGATTTTTACTTATACCGCTGTATACCCTGTATACCGCTCGGGGAAATCCCTTATTTTGTACTTTAAAGCACATACAATATATCGTGTGTTTTAGAAGAAAAATTGTACAATTGGTTTCTTAAAGAAAGAGAAAAGAATTCACGAATAACTTTCGTCACTCCTTTATCTTTTTGCGTTTTTAAGAAATGTAGAATCGCACTACTTATTTCGTTTGGTCCCCTCTTCGCAATTATTTCATTCCAAACGTAGCAGTATCCTTCATTATTTCCCACGTCATAAATCGTAAAATTGTACGTAGCTAGTTTACTTTTGTAATAAAATTGGCTCACTGCAGATTGAGGTGTCGCTAAAACTTTTTGTAAGTGAAAACAAGAAGCACATACGGATTTATCATTTTTTGCTGCTTCTTTATCCAAATCTTTTAAGGATCTAGCGGCTTCCTTATCAACTTTGTGTTTCTCATATTTTTCTTGCATTTTTGATTTATCTTCTGGAGTCGCTGCTGCATAGACTGCACAAATGTTGCATTGATCCTTTTTAGGTTTAAAAAATCCGATATTATATTGTGTATTAAAGATATCTCTGTATTGTCTAAGAGTAGTAGTCTGCGTAAAATTATTCCGTTGCATATATTCCAAGTACAGTCTATGCATTATTGATATGTTAAGCCCTTCCTCCAAGTACATTTTTGTAGAAGTTTTTCTGGTGTAATGAGAAGGAATTACGGGAAAAAGTTCAATATGTTGTTTAATACTGTTGATTATCTCATTGTTAATTTTATTCACTCTTGTATTATGTTTTCCTCGTTTATCTTCTTCTACAAATCCTGTTTTTAAAATTTTATCTAAAGCTGTTATAACCCATTGTTCTGATATTCCAAAAGTATTAAGGAACATAGTTTTGCAAACTAGAATTTCATTATTTTTAAGAATAATATTGTATTTTCGAGAAAAATTTCGCCTTGATTCCCCCTTTTTTTTAATCTGTTTTTTGTCTATGGCTTTAACACACCTGGCTATATAATCCCACTGTCTCGTATGGTCACCTATTTTCCAAAATTCTTCAAACACTTCTTTTCTTCTTTGTTCACTTATTTTTTCGCGACATTTATTCCTGCAGCCCTCTTTACATGGATTCTTCATTTCCTTTGCTGGAATAACGTTACCTTTACGATTTTTGTGCTTTAGCCCCAAGTTCCGCTCTCTTTTAGCTTGTACATCGATCCATTGCATTCTGTTTTTCGCACGCTTTCTGGCTATTTTTTCTTTATAACTTGCTTTACGCTTTCTACAACGTTGTTTCTCCTCCCTTACAGATTCGACTTCGAGTCTGATGGGTCTTTAGGGACATAATTACTGTCAAGGTCCGAATTACCTGATAGTTTCTCCGTAACATGAACAGAGATGTCGAAACCTATCTCAGACAATGGACCTAACCAAGACACTTTAACGTAAAAGTAAAAGCAAAAAGAAATAATACACACCTGAAAATTTACTTGTTGATTCCACAGGTACAAACCGGTCACTTAACTCCTCTGACATTTTATATGTCATATAAACCTATGTGGCTATTTATTATGACTCATTAGTCATTATGAGTAACTGTTTTAACTTTAATTCAGATCAGTTTTGCGTTTTAAAATGATGTAAAACAAATAAATAAATTTTGTTCGGCGAAAACCATAGTAACTCAACTTAATATAGTTTTCGCTGGGCTGGACCTGGACCATAGGAGTTAACGGTTGTGAAGTTAGCCATAGATTCTAGCCATAGATTTTAAAATCGAAAAATGACCGATTTCTGCAACTCGAAACGCAAATTAAAATTCATATTTGAGATTAGCACTCTTAGAATAACCCGTATACAAAAATTTACGGGGGGGTGTTTTCATTTAAGGGAGTAAAAAAATCCCAAAGTTGTGAACATTGCGTGCGCGCGTATACTGTTCGACCAAAATCGAAAAATGACTAATTTCTGCAACTCGAAACGCAAATTAAAATTCATATTTGTGTTTAGCGGTCTTAGAATAACCCGTATACAAAAATTTACGGGGGGGTGTTTTCATTTAAGGGAGTAAAAAAATCCCAAAGTTGTGAACATTGCGTGCGCGCGTATACTGTTCGACCAAAATCGAAAAATGACTAATTTCTGCAACTCGAAACGCAAATTAAAATTCATATTTGTGTTTAGCGGTCTTAGAATAACCCGTATACAAAAATTTACGGGGGGGTGTTTTCATTTAAGGGAGTAAAAAAATCCCAAAGTTGTGAACATTGCGTGCGCGCGTATACTGTTCGACCAAAATCGAAAAATGACTAATTTCTGCAACTCGAAACGCAAATTAAAATTCATATTTGAGTTTAGCGGTCTTAGAATAACCCGTATACAAAAATTTACGGGGGGGTGTTTTCATTTAAGGGAGTAAAAAAATCCCAAAGTTGTGAACATTGCGTGCGCGCGTATACTGTTCGACCAAAATCGAAAAATGACTAATTTCTGCAACTCGAAACGCAAATTAAAATTCATATTTGAGTTTAGCGGTCTTAGAATAACCCGTATACAAAAATTTACGGGGGGGTGTTTTCATTTAAGGGAGTAAAAAAATCCCAAAGTTGTGAACATTGCGTGCGCGCGTATACTGTTCGACCAAAATCGAAAAATGACTAATTTCTGCAACTCGAAACGCAAATTAAAGTTCATATTTGAGTTTAGCGGTCTTAGAATAACCCGTATACAAAAATTTACGGGGGGGTGTTTTCATTTAAGGGAGTAAAAGAATCCCAAAGTTGTGAACATCGCTTGCGCGCATATACTGTTCGACCAAAATCGAAAAATCACTCATTTCTGCAACTCGAAACGCAAATTAAAGTTCATATTTGAGTTTAGCGGTCTTAGAGTAACCCGTATACAAATATTTCCGGGGGGGTGTTTTCATTTAAGGGAGTAAAAAAATCACAAAGTTCTGAACATCGCGTGCGCGCTTGGAAATTCAGAGTTTTTGATTATTAGATTGAAAATATGTAAGAACAGATGTGAGAGTGTAGGGGCGCAATCGTTGACTAAAAATGTAGGAATCTCATCTGGGCCAATTGTAGCCTTTGTCTTGAATTTTTTGAAAGATTCA
>NW_019281350.1:14593-44359 GCF_000648695.1 Onthophagus taurus | reverse complement strand
TTATAATTTGATTTACATATGCTGATAATTTCATAATGATTTATTGAAACCTCGATTTATTGCGATTTTTTGAAAAATTAGTTATGAAAATTGTTTCTTAGAAAATAAGAAAAAATGAAGTTGTGTTTAGAAATGAATATCTCAAAAACCAACAGATATTTTAAAAACCCATTTCTTTTGTTTGAGAGCTTATAATTTGATTTACATCTGCTGATAATTTCATAATGATTTATTGAAACCTCGATTTATTACGATTTTTTGAAAAATTAGTTGTGAAAATTGTTCTGAAAAATTAGTTGTGAAAATTGTTCGTTAGAAACTAAGAAAAAAATTAAGTTGTGTCCTCGATTTATTGCGATTTTTTGAAAAATTAGTTGTGAAGATTGTTCCTTAGAAAATAAGAAAAAAATGAAGTTGTTTAGAAATGAATATCTCAAAAACTAAAAGATATTTTAAAAATCCGTTTTCTTTGTTTGAAAGCTTACAATTTGATTTACATATGCTGATAATTTCATAATGATTTATTGAAATCCCGATTTATTACGATTTTTTGAAAAATTAGTTGTGAGAATTGTTCCTTAGAAAATAAGAAAAAAATGAAGTTGTGTTTAGAAATGAATATCTCAAAAACTAAAAGATATTTTAAAAATCCGTTTCTTTTGTTTGAAAGCTTATAATTTGATTTACATATGCTGATAATTTCATAATGATTTATTGAAACCTCGATTTATTGCGATTTTTTGAAAAATTAGTTGTGAAAATTGTTCCTTAGAAAATAAGAAAAAAATGAAGTTGTGTTTAGAAATGAATATCTCAAAAACTAAAAGATATTTTAAAAATCCGTTTCTTTTGTTTGAAAGCTTATAATTTGATTTACATATGCTGATAATTTCATAATGATTTATTGAAACCTCGATTTATTGCGATTTTTTGAAAAATTAGTTGTGAAAATTGTTCCTTAGAAAATAAGAAAAAAATGAAGTTGTGTTTAGAAATGAATATCTCAAAAACTAAAAGATATTTTAAAAATCCGTTTCTTTTGTTTGAAAGCTTATAATTTGATTTACATATGCTGATAATTTCATAATGATTTATTGAAACCTCGATTTATTGCGATTTTTTGAAAAATTAGTTGTGAAAATTGTTCCTTAGAAAATAAGAAAAAAATGAAGTTGTGTTTAGAAATGAATATCTCAAAAACTAAAAGATATTTTAAAAATCCGTTTCTTTTGTTTGAAAGCTTATAATTTGATTTACATATGCTGATAATTTCATAATGATTTATTGAAACCTCGATTTATTGCGATTTTTTGAAAAATTAGTTGTGAAAATTATTCCTTACAAAATGAGAGAAAAGGGAGTTCTGTTTAGAAATTAATATCTCAAAAACTAAGAGATATTTTGAAACTCCGTTTCTTTCATTGGAAAGCTTATAATTTGAGAAATCACATTCTTTCTTAAAAAAAATCTTTAATGAAAAATTATAACATAAAATATATAAAAAAAATATTAAATAAAATTAAGCTTTTTTATCCAAATCATCATCAGGGTAAATATAAATATAAGGATGTCTTTCGAGCAAAACAATATCAGCCTCAAGTTGTTTTAAATCCGCTTCTAATTTCGATTTTCGTGTTATTTTCGGTATGGTGTCAGTTACAGTTGGTAATACGGAATATAATCTTTGCAACTCGGCCCAATTTTGTTTCAAACCCTCCAATAAAGATCTCCTTTTATCCCTTATCAAATAGCGACAAATCGGTTGAAAACTATCCGCTATTTGTTCCTGTTTTAACCGATTCTTTTCTCTCTGTTTAGCCAAATGTTCCAAATAAGGGGGCAAATTTCCGTAAGCAGGGGTTGGAACAAACGTTGGTTCCAAACCTGGTTTTAATGGAATTCTTGTACCTTTATTATCAATCATTGTAACTCGTTCTGGAACTTTCGGAATCATTTTAATGGCATACTCAATGTTTTTTTTAATCATATTTTTAGGTCTCCAACGCGATAATTTCTCATCTTGCTCTTTTAACACATCATCTCTCATGGGTGTTGGAATCAGCCTTGCAACTTTTACACGACGATGCTTTCCATGATCCGGATCAATTACATCCAAAGGAAACATTGGTGGTTTGAAGGTGCGTTTTTTTAAAAAATTATGTGGATCGGGACGTGGTAAATGTGGTAAACCAAAAGTGCCACGTTTTTGATTTTTTCTCGGATCTTTTCGTTCGCTTAACAGCTTTTTATAAGCGTGGCTCTCGTACACTTCTTCTTTCACAACAACATGATCCGTTGGAGTTGCGATAACATTGAAAATATTCTCATTGTGATCTTTTATTAAAACGAGAGACATATTTAAGGGTTTTTTTAATTTTCCTGTACTTGCGTTTGATTAAAAAAGAAAATTGTCAATTAATGTCAAATAAATTGTCAACTGGGTAACAAAGCACATCTCGGTGTTTAAAAAAAACATGATTGCACCATGACTTTCAATGTAATGTAAGCAAAGAAGGTATTCAACAACACTTTGATGACGTGTTTACCTTAAAACAAACACGCTTTGAACCAGAATAAGCTAACACAGTTAATGTGAAAACAAAAATATGTCCCTACTTAAGAATTTGCGAGACATTCAAAGTAAAAACACTTCCATAATTTATTTAAACGAAACAAGTCTTTCAAACAGTCTTTTTTTGTCCCAAAAATATTGCTCTTAATGATGCAAAATGATGTTCCAATAAAACACTTCGTTGACCATCTTTGTGTTGTTCAAATTTACACTTGCACCCTTACTCTCGCAATGTCAGATGCATAGATATCGAAAAAAATACGAAAATTTGATGAATTTCATTGTTTTAGTAGTTGTTAATGGTAGCACCTGGGATTCAGAGCATATTACAAAAAAACTTTTAGAATAAAAGTTATAACAAATTTTATTTCTAACAATATAGCCGCCTTGCACTTTTTCTCTCAGATGTATAGATATCGAGAAAAACACGAAAATATGAAAATTTTGTGAATTTATTGCTCTTTCAAGTTATTAAAGGAGACATTTGGGAATCGAAGCTCGCTACAAGAAAACTTTTATAACAAGAATTGTTACAAATTTTATTGTTAACAATATTGCTCTCTTGCACTTTTTCTCTTAGATGCGTCAATATCAAGAAAAATACGAAAATATGAAAATCGAATGAATTTCTTGCTTTTTCAAGTTATTGGTAACACTCGGGAAACAGAGCATGCTATGAAAAAATTTTTAGAACAATAGTTGTAGCAAATCTCATTCTTAATAATATTGCTCTCTTGCACTTTTGCTTTTAGATGCGTCAATATCAAGAAAAATAGGAAAATATGAAAATAGGATGAATTTGTTGCCTTTTCAAGTTAATGGTAACACTCGGGAAACAGAGCATGATATAAAAAACTTTTAGAACAATAGTTGTAGCAAATTTCATTCTTAACAATATTGCTCTCTTGCACTTTTGCTCTTAGATGCGTCAATATCAAGAAAAATACGAAAATATGAAAATTGAATGAATTTCTTGCTTTTTCAAGTTATTGGTAACACTCGGGAAACAGAGCATGCTATGAAAAAACTTTTAGAACAATAGTTGTAGCAAATCTCATTCTTAATAATATTGCTCTCTTGCACTTTTGCTTTTAGATGCGTCAATGTCAAGAAAAATACGAAAATATGAAAATTGAATGAATTTGTTGCTTTTTCAAGTTAATGGTAACACTCGGGAATCAGAGCATGCTATAAAAAAACTTTTAGAACAATAGTTGTAGAAAATCTCATTCTTAATAATATTGCTCTCTTGCACTTTTGCTTTTAGATGCGTCAATGTCAAGAAAAATACGAAAATATGAAAATTGAATGAATTTGTTGCTTTTTCAAGTTAATGGTAACACTCGGGAAGCAGATCATGCTATAAAAAAACTTTTAGAACAATAGTTGTAGCAAATCTCATTCTTAATAATATTGCTCTCTTGCACTTTTGCTTTTAGATGCGTCAATGTCAAGAAAAATACGAAAATATGAAAATAGGATGAATTTGTTGCCTTTTCAAGTTAATGGTAACACTCGGGAATCAGAGCATGATATAAAAAAACTTTTAGAACAATAGTTGTAGCAAATTTCATTCTTAACAATATTGCTCTCTTGCACTTTTCCTCTTAGATGCGTCAATATCAAGAAAAATACGAAAATATTAAAATAGGATGAATTTGTTGCCTTTTCAAGATAATGGTAACACTCGGGAAGCAGAGCATGCTATAAAAAAACTTTTAGAACAATAGTTGTAGCAAATCTTATTCTTAATAATATTGCTCTCTTGCACTCTTCCTCTCAAATGCATAGATATCGAGAAAAATACGAAAATATGAAATTTGATGAAATAGATTATTTTACAAGTTGTTAATGATAACACTTTGGAAATGCAGTATATTACAAAAAAACTTTTGAAACAATAGTTATTGCAAATTTTATTCCTAACAATATTGCTCTCTTGCACTTTTGCTCTCCGATGCGTCAATATCATGAAAAATACGAAAATATGAAAATTGAATGAATTTGTTGCTTTTTCAAGTTAATAGTAACACTCGCGAATCAGAGCATGCTATAAAAAATGTTTTAGCACAAATGTTGTAGCAAATCTTATTCTTAATGATATTGCTCTCTTGCACTTTTGCTTTTAGATGCGTCAATATCAAGAAAAATACGAAAATATGAAAATTGAATGAATTTGTTGCTTTTTCAAGTTAATGGTAACACCCGGGAATCAGAGCATGCTATAAAAAAACTTTTAGAACAATAGTTGTAGAAAATCCCATTTTTAATAATATTGCTCTCTTGCACTTTTGCTTTTAGATGCGTCAATATCAAGAAAAATACAAAAATATAAAAATTGAATGAATTTGTTGCTTTTTCAAGTTAATGGTAACACCCGGAAATCAGAGCATGCTATAAAAAAACTTTTAGAACAATAGTTGTAGAAAATCTCATTCTTAATACTATTGCTCTCTTGCACTTTTGCTTTTAGATGCGTCAATGTCAAGAAAAATACGAAAATATGTAAATTGAATGAATTTGTTGCTTTTTCAAGTTAATGGTAACACTCGGGAAACAAAGCATGCTATAAAAAAACTTTTAGAACAATGGTTGTAGCAAATCTCATTCTTAATAATATTGCTTTCTTGCACTTTTGCTTTTAAATATGAATTTTTCAAGTTGTTAATGGGTAACACTCATGGAAAACATGTTGAATCATGATTTGACTGCGAGCAGCAGGAATTTTAATGGGTGCGAGATATAGTAAAATCGCCATTCTCTGAAATGAAATGGTGGACCACTCACCAATTCTGGAATGTATAACGGACTTTACCCCCCTACAAGACATTTTTACGAAAAAATATCTCACCCACCCAAGTTCCACAGAAGTAGAGATAAAAAACAACAG
The DNA here is from genome assembly GCF_000648695.1 of Onthophagus taurus. NCBI lineage: Eukaryota > Metazoa > Arthropoda > Insecta > Coleoptera > Scarabaeidae > Onthophagus > Onthophagus taurus. The sequence goes on along the minus strand of NW_019281350.1, from coordinate 38,897 downwards.
CCTTAAAATCTACACTGATGGTTCAAGGAGACGCGAAGGAGCTGGTGCCGGAGTCTTCTCGTACAATCTCCGACTCCACGTATTACAATTTACAGTGACAGTAGACAAGCTATTTTAGCCCTGAATAGAATAACAATTACCTCAGAACTTGTTATGGGTTCTCATCTGATTGTGAGATTGGAGAAGGTCGCAGTGCATAACTGTGTTATACTTCAATGGATGATTTATTCAAGTAACTAGCACGCTGATAGGCTTGCCAAAAGGGCTGCCAAGCGAGCGCCATGTTCGTCTGAACCGAGAATTCAACTCAGATTGAGATAATTAAAGATTTTACTCACAAAAAGTTTATGAACTGGTGATGTATTATTATTTGTCTAAGGCTTGCCAGAAATAAGCATCTTTATAACCTTAAGCTTGCTGTTAGTCCTCTGTGAAGAGAGCGAAGAGACGGTTCGACACATCTTGTGTGAATGCCCCACTCTGCAAGACCTCAGAATGAGAGACTTCGGAGAGGATGCACAGATGGCATAAGAAACACACCTCTGAGCTGTATCCTAGCCTTCGGAAATTCCTTAGGCTGGTTGATGTAGCCGGAAAAAAACTTTTAGACCAAACATTATAGCAAATTTTATTCGTAATATTGTTTGTTTCACTTTTGCTCTCAGATGTATAAATAATAACCGAAGTTTTGAAAATCAGTAGATGCAGCTTGCAGCCGAGGGAACCAATATAAAGGATGTTCCACCTAAGACTCCCAGACGAAGTATATCTGGAATGGGTTGAGATATTTTAGTTTTGTAAAATGTTGTTGTTAGAGCTCATAAATGACTTCAGTTCTTAAATATTATTATTCATTGTACAAAAATAAAGATGGCATTGCACAGTATGTGTTGTTGAATACCACATCAACTTTAGTGCCTCGACAAGGTCGCTTGTGACCGAGGAATTGCAGTATGTACTATAGTACAATGGTATCAAATGTAGCACCTCGGTTGCAAGCGACCTTGGCTTAATGCAGCAATAGTGTACTTTTCATTTTAACCAAGCCGAGGTTGCTTGCGACCGAGTATCAGCATGAATAATCTCTCATTATGAAATTATCAGTATTTTGGCATTTTTTATCACTTTAATTTTATTAGAAAAAACTGTTTAGCCCAAAAATTCGTCGTTATCATACACATAAATATAAGGATGTCTCTCTAAAAACACGATATCCTTTTCAATTTGTTTCAACTCACTTTCAAGTTGACTTTTTCGATTTTTCTTCGGAAGCGTATCCATTAAAATCGGTAACTTTTGATATTGCCGTTGTAATTCTTCCCAATTATTTTTTAATCCATTCAACAATTTTTTTCGACTATCTCTTACAATGTACCTACATTTCGGTTTTTGCGCCGTGGCACTTTTCCATTTCTCCTTCAATTTCTTCTTTTCCTTCATAATTTTTTCCAAAGTAACAAACTCGGGTAATTTAGCGAACGCTTTCTTATTTATGTAGGTGACTTCGAGGGCTTCGCTCAATTTCTTTCTCGTCCCATGTTCATCGATAACCACGGCACGTTCAGGTGATTTCGGTTTCGAATTAACAGCATTTTGAATATTTCTTCGAATCACATTTGGTGGGATAAATTTTAATTTTTCATCTTGTTCTTGGACGGTTTTAATTGTTTCGGGGACTGCGGGTTTTGTTAAAAACCTTTTTCTCGTTAATTTTAAGCACGGTTTTGGTGGGATTCGTTTTCTTAAAAAATGTTTCGGATCCGGTTTTGATGATTTAAATGTTAGTTTTGGTTGAACCTTTGGAATTGGGGTAATAGATTGCGAACATTTTGCTAGTTTTGTTTCGTCAATGGGTTTTATGTGATGTTTCGATGATGATTCGTTGACCACATCTTGTATACCATAAATATTTTCGTTATGTTCCTTAATAAAAACTATAGACATTCTTTTATATCATTATCCCAATACAAAAATCCATAAAAAAAAAAGATTTTCGTTATAAACTTGTCATTAATTAATTCTAACTTCAAATTTGATACATTGATTTGATTAGTCTCCTTAGAAACAACGTTTTTGCTACATCTTTAACGATTTTTTACCGTTCGACCACCTATCCTGTTAAATTGTAGCGTCGCGGTCACAGATGACCTTGACTTAATTATTTAAAATCGTACAATCTTCGTATTCAAGTAAGCCTATGTGATATTACTTACTGAGCCTCGGCTATAAGGACTTCGGCGTAATTAGTCAAAAGAAACACGTAGCAGCCGACTGCCATGACAGTAACTACGAAGACTGTTATAAAAGTTACTGTTATTGATACAAAAATTTCTTGTTTTGGTATAGCAGTAGCAAAAACCGTCTTATCCCTTCATTTCCAATTAGAACAATAAATAATTTGACAGTAGCAGTCTCATCACGCCTCCTCCGTTGTTATTGCTATTGCAACTGACTGCCACGAGAAATATGAAAATTGAATGAATTTGTTGCTTTTTCAAGTTAATGGTAACACTCGGGAAGCAGAGCATGCTATAAAAAAACTATTAGAACAATAATTGTAGAAAATCTCATTCTTAATAATATTGCTCTCTTGCACTTTTGCTTTTAGATGCGTCAATATCAAGAAAAATACGAAAATTGAATGAATTTGTTGCTTTTTCAAGTTAATGGTAACACCCGGGAATCAGAGCATGCTATAAAAAAACTTTTAGAACAATAGTTGTAGAAAATCTCATTCTTAATAATATTGCTCTCTTGCACTTTTGCTTTTAGATGCGTCAATATCAAGAAAAATACGAAAATATGAAAATTGAATGAATTTGTTGCTTTTTCAAGTTAATGGTAACACCCGGGAATCAGAACATGCTATAAGAAAACTTTTAGAACAATAGTTGTAGAAAATCTCATTCTTAAAAATATTGCTCTCTTGCACTTTTGCTTTTAGATGCGTCAATATCAAGAAAAATTCGAACATATGAAAATTGGATGAATTTGTTGCTTTTTCAAGCTGTTGATGGGTAACACTCTAGAAATGGGGCATATTACAAAAAACTTTTGAAATAATAGTTATTGCAAATTTTATTATTAACACTATTCCTCTCTTGCACTTTTGCTCTCAGATGCGTCAACATCAAGAAAAATACGAAAATATGAGAATTGAGTGAATTTGTTGCTTTTTTCAAGTGGCTAATGGGTAACATTCAGAAAACGGAGCATATTACAAAAACACTTTTCGAACAATTGCTATTGCCAATTTTATTCCTAACAATATTGCTCTCTTGCACCTTTGCTTTTAGATGCGTCAATATCAAGAAAAATACGAAAATATGAAAATTGGAGGAATTTGTTGCTTCTTCAAGTTGTTAATGGGTAACACTCTGGAAATGGAGGATATTACAAAAATACTTTTGGAACAATAGTTATTGCAAATTTTATTCTTAACACTATTGCTCTCTAGTACTTTTGCTTTTAGATGCGTCAATATCAAGAAAAATATGAAAATTTGAGGAATTTGTTGCTTTTTCATGTTGTTAATGGTAACACTCGGGAAACGGAGCATATTACAAGAAAACTTTTGGTACAATTGTTATTGCAAATTTAATTCTTAACACTATTGCTCTATTGCACTTTTGCTTTTAGATGCGTCAATATCAAGAAAAATACGAAAATACGAAAATTGAATGAATTTGTTGCTTTTTCAAGTTAATGGTAACACCCGGGAATCAGAGCATGCTATAAAAAAACTTTTAGAACAATAGTTGTAGAAAATCTCATTCTTAATAATATTGCTCTCTTGCACTTTTGCTTTTAGATGCGTCAATATCAAGAAAAATTCGAACATATGAAAATTAGATGAATTTGTTGCTTTTTCAAGCTGTTGATGGGTAACACTCTGGAAATGGGGCATATTACAAAAAACTTTTGAAATAATAGTTATTGCAAATTTTATTATTAACACTATTGCTCTCTTGCGCTTTTGCTCTCAGATGCGTCAACATCAAGAAAAATACGAAAATATGAGAATTGAGTGAATTTGTTGCTTTTTTCAAGTGGCTAATAGATAACATTCAGAAAACGGAGCATATTACAAAAACACTTTTGGAACAGTTGTTATTGCCAATTTTATTCTTAACAATATTGCTCTCTTGCACTTTTGCTTTTAGATGCGTCAATATCAAGAAAAATACGAAAGTATGAAAATTGGAGGAATTTGTTGCTTTTTCAAATAGTTAATGGTAACACTTTTGAAACGGAGCATATTACAAAAAAACTTGTGGAACAATAGTTATTATGTATAGCAGTAGCAAAAACCGTCTTGTCCCTTCTTTTCCAATTAGAACAATAAATAATTTGACGTTAGCAATCTCATCACGCCTCCTCCGTTGTTATTGCTATTACAACTAACTGCCACGTGATTTTTGCTATACCTTAAATCTCGATTAAACAATATTTTTATTCAATATGCGTTTACACACTCTCGAATCACTTTGGAAGAAGATCGAAGAAGATGATGACAAAGTGGAAGCCATAAATCGTCATCTCAAGATTGGAAGAAGATATCCAGGTAGATTTCAAGCCCGATACTTCGAAGAAGATGTATATTCTAACCTTCAGGCGGATTTTTTTGCCGTAATGGAAAAACTAGAAGACATCATTTCTAACCGACCTTCCTCTGAAACACAACATATTCCTCAAAATAACACTGCTATCCCTCTTCCAAAAATAAAACTTCCCGTATTTGATAGACCCTATGACCTTTTCCGAAAAAATGCAATATTTGAAGACGTACCTGAAAAGAGAAACTACTGGACAAGATTTGGAATCTGCCAGATAAAATACAAGACTTCAAAAAGAAAGAAATTCAAAAAATTTACAGTTCCAGAAAAGACAGAGTACATCAAAGCTCAAAAACTGTGCAAGAATTGCTTATATCACGACAAAAGCAGCAACGTTAAGATGTCACATCTGCCAAAAACCACATCATACGTTGCTTCATAGAGATGAGAACAAGCAGATTAACCAAAGCACAAAAATCTACACAAAATGTAATCCTAGTTTCTACCAAAAAAGAAAGAAAGAATAGGATTACATCAAGCGGACTATAAAGTGAAGTTCTTCTAGCAACAGCCCTGGTGAAAGTCAAAGCAGTTTCCGAGAAACTCCGAATACTTATCGATCCAGGATCCCAAGCCTCCTTCATCACGGAAGAAGCAGCGAACTTACTCGTCCAAGGCAAAAAATACATGCCAACCTCATTTTCCGAATAACTTTACCCTCAATACCACTTTCCTTATTCTATCTAAGCCAATTTCCTCAGACGAACACTGGAACAACAAAATCCTAGCTAATCTCACCTACAATAAATTGCTTTAATATTCCTGGTCCCATAGATGCTATCATCGGAGCAGAAGAATAAGGAAAAATCATTCGGATTCATAAAAGCTGAACATGGATTATTGGGACAAAAGACGGAATTTGGATGGAGTTTATCAGGAACAATGAAAAAAAACAAGCTACCACAATTATAAGCATGATAAATCGAGTCGAAGAAGATGCTCAATTAAAGAAGTTCTTAAATTGAAGCAGTTTTAGTTCCAAGAATTCATACACAAAAAGATTCCTAATGTGTGATTGCAGATTCCATAACAAAATCAATACCAATCTCACTCAGAGCACAAGCTGACAGAGAAATAGCTGAAGATTGGCTAACCAAATCCTTGGGCGTACCTTTGACAGACACTTTTCGATTTCAAGTAAATGTGAACATCAATGAGAACCCTAAAAAGCGACACATTCTGTCAGAAGTAGCCAAATTATTTGACCCTCTCGGTTGGCTAGCACCTGTCGTCATAAAAGCAAAAATTCTCATTCAAGAGTTATGACTCCAAGAATTAGACTTGATCCAAAGCTGTATCAGACCAAGTCAAGCATTCATGGTTACAATTTCAAGAACAATTAAGAGTGTTAGAAGAAATAAACCAGCCACGGTGGATCAAAAGCAAAAAAGGATCCAAAGTTGAACTCCACGTGCTTTGCGACGCTTCAGAAAAAACATATAGTAATAGCTAAATCAAAAGGAGCACCTGCAAGAACAAAATTCAATTACCAAGATTAGAACTTTGCGCAGCAATATTACTTGCAAGATTATTTAAAAGAACCACCAGAACAAGAAACTCCACTCTTCGCATGGTCAGATTCCACAATCACATTAGCTTGGATAAAAGGAGATCCAACGAAGTGGAAGATGATTTCGAAAGAACACTGGAATCACGTGAGCGGCGAAGAAAATGCTGCCGACATCATATCAAGAGGTATCAATCCTGAAAAATTAGTTCGGCATCAAATTTGGTGGAATGGGCCATCATGGCTGTTAAAAGAAGGATGTTGGCCACAACAAGAAGAGGTAAAGAACAGCAATGAGGAGATGAAAATCCCAAGAATCATTGCCTGCGTGAAAGCAATCGAAATGCCGAGCAAGGAGGGATTCCAAAATAAATATCTGGCTTGCCCGGAGTTTATTTTTCCCAAACACTTTCAAATATCTGGCCTGCCCGGAGTTTGAACAATAGCTGTTGCGCAAATGTGACGCCTCTAATAGTTACTGCCATAGCAGTCGACTGCTACATTTAACGTCAGCTCACGACAGGGAAATGGACTGTCATGTCTGCTTTTTAACATTACCCTGGAAAATGTGGCATAGACGACATAAATATTATAGGAAGAACAGAAAGCAAGATGAAGGAGGTCTTTCATCATCATCATCAAGCTGCAATTTACGTCCATTGTTGGACATAGACATATTCTGTTCCATTTGGTTCTGATCTGTGCTGTCTGAATCCAATTGTTGGTCATTCTTTTGACGTCGTCCGTCTATCGTGTAGGTGGTTTTTAAATCCGGTCGCTGTATCCCAGTCCATTCTCTAGGCATTAATATATATTTTGTCTTATTCTCGTTAATATGGAGACTAGTAGTCTTCGACTCCCATTCTATCTCTCGTAAGTACTTCCATTTCCTCTGCATAACAAGTCCACATCGTCCGCTTATGCAAGACATAACATTGTTCGATTTCACAATACTTCTCTCTATCGTATTTCGCTGCTTCCGATAGCCCTTTCTAGAGTCAGATTGAAGCATATCCTATCCGCACCGCATTGTATAAGTATGAGCTATCATATGCCTGCTTATAATCCATGAAGAGTTGATGCAAAGATACATCGTGTTCGTAATGTTTCTCAAGTAGGATTCTAATTGTAAATATGTGGTCGAATATTGACCTTCCTCCACGGAATCCACACTGATAATCTCGCAGGGCGTCCAAAAACAGTTCTATGCGTCTGGCAAGCACGTTTTTATGTTGTGTTCAGTTTCTTTATATTCTTGACCCTTTCTTATGTTCGATAGGTGTAACTTCCGAGACTTTGGGACTAATTCTGTTTAGGATACGTCTTTCGAGAAGCTTATAGCAGCTTTTTCTTTCTATACCATGATAGCTGCAAGAGCTGATGCCTAGGCACTATGTAGCATTACAATGAACCAAAGAAGACCAAGTTAAGAGGTAAAAAAAAACATTTCTGTGAGGTTCTAAATAGAAAACAAAGAAAAAACGAGGAAATGAAGCAGTCGCTGATGGCATTAGCATAAAGGTACTAACTCGCAATGAAATTAAAACAGCACTCAGGCAGATCAGTACTGAAAAGGCACCAGGTGTAGACAACGTTGCAGCTGAAGTACTAAGGAGACACCACTAATTACAACTAACTGACGAGGTATCACTCTTTTGTCAGTGTCAAGTAAAATGCCAAGTGATGAGACATGAGAGTATTCTGTCACCCATACTGTTCCTCCTGGTATTTGATAGAGTGAGGAGATAGGTTGCAGAAGGAAAAGTAAATGCTATTCAGTGGGATGTGCAAGATATATTTGAAAAACTTTTGCATCCGAAATTTGCTTACTCTCACAGAGATGTTGTGACATGGATGTAAAGCCGAGAAGACTGCAAGATGAAGCAGAACTAAAAGTCAATGTTAAAAAAACGAGATGATGTTTCTGACGATCCATAAACAGCAAAATTCCTGCAAAAGTTGTTGTCATCTAATTTTTGAAAGATATTTTTGGCAACCCTACAACGAAAAAAAAACCAGTTGCGAAGAACTTGGGAAATATACTCGGACTGTCAACATAGATACGAATTAGAGCATATTTTGCTGCAAGTTGGAGGCATGGACACTGTTGCTGAATACATCGAAAGATAAGGTATAAAAATCTTGACGCTATATCAATAAATAACCTCTAAATAAACTTTAATAGAATATGCACCCTGAGGATAAAAGCAAAACTCTACAACAATACTTTCGTAAATGTGTATGCCCTAATGGAAGATGCGGAGGGGGACGTGGAGAAGAACTTTATGAAAAACTCCAATCTGTATGCGATGATTTATCAAAACAGTGTCAGACAAGGATTTTTTCCACTAATAACAGCATACCTTGGAACTCGTCAGATTTGGCGAGATACCCAAATTCGAGTAACTTCTGGTTATTCTGTGGTACTATCTACAATTATATCAAATGTAGCGCCTCGGTTGCAAGCGACCTTGGCTAAATGCAACAATAGCGTACTTTTCGTCTTAACAAAGCTAAGGTAGCTTGCAGTCGAGGCATTACAGTATGTGTTATTCAACATAATATAAATTGTAGCGCTTCGGCCGCAAGCGACCTCGGCTTAATAAAATAGCAAGGTTCGAACTAAGAAGTGGGATTTATTGAAATGCAATTTTTTGAAAATTTTGTTGAGATAGTTGTGCTTAGTAGAAAACGAAAGAAAAAGCGTTGTGTTTAAAAGTTTTACATCTCAAGAACTAGAAGATATTTTGAAAATCCGTTTCTTTCATTGGAAAGCTTATAATTGGAACTAAATGTGCTGATAATTTCATAATGATTTATTAAAATCCCGATTTGTTATGATTTTTTGAAAATGATGGAAAATAATTGTTTATGTCAAAAATGAGAAAGTGCCTTATGTTTAAAAGTTAATATCTCAAGAACTAAAAGATATTTTGAAAATCCGTTTCTTTTGTTTGAAAGGTTATAATTTGAGTTACGTATGCTGATAATTTCATAATGATCTATTGAAATCCCGATTTATTACGATTTTTTGAAAAATTTGTGGTGAGAATTGTTCCTTGGAAAATGAGAAAAAATTGAGTTGTGTTAGAAATAATATCTCAAAAACTAAAAGATATTTTAAAATTCCGTTTCTTTCCTTGGAAAGTTTATAACTTATACGACAAATGCTGATAATTTCATAACAATTTATTGAAATCTCAATTTGTTATGATTTTTTGAAAATACTTGATTATAATTATTTTTTATCCGAAAAATGAGAAAATGCCTTAGATTTAAAACTTAATATCTCAAGAATTAAAAGATATTTTGAAGATCAGTTTTCTTCGTTGGAAAGCCTATAATTTGAACTAGATATGGTGATATTTTCAAATTCCGATTTATTGCAATTTTTTGAATATTCAGTTGAGATAGTTGCTTTTCCTAGAAAACGAAAAAGAAACAATTTGTGTTTAAAAGTTAATATCTCAAGAACTAGAAGATTTTGTGAAAATCCGTTTCTTTCGTTGAAAAGATTATAATTTGAGTTACATATGCTGATAATTTCATAATGATTTTTTAAAATCCCGATTTATTACGATTTTTCTTAAAATTAACTTGTGATAATTGTTATCCCTAGGACATGAAATATCTTTAAAACTAATATCTCAAAAACTAACAAATACTTTGAAAATCCGTTTCTTTTATTGGAAAGCTAACAATTTGTGTAACAAATGCTGATAATTTCACAATGATTTAATAAAATCCCGATTTGTTATGATTTTTTAAAAATGATTGAATATAATTGTTTTATATCTGCAAAATGAGAAAATGCCTTAGGTATAAAAGTTAATATCTCAAGAACTAAAAGATATTTTGAAAATCCGTTTCTTTTGTTTGAAAGGTTATAATTTGAGTTAGATGTGCTGGTAATTTCATAATGATTTATTAAAATCCCGATTTATTGCGATTTTTTGAAAATTTAATGGTGACAAATGTTCTTTTTAGAAAATGAAAAAATAGGGAGTTGTGTTTAAAAGTTAATATCTCAAGAACCAAAAGATATTTTGAAAATCCGTTTTTTTTATTTGAAAGCTTATAATTTGATTTATATATGCTAATAATTTCATAATGATTTTTTAAAATCCCGATTTATTACGATTAAATGATTGAATATAATTGTTTTATATCTGGAAAATGAGAAAATGCCTTAGGTATAAAAGTTAATATCTCAAGAACTAAAAAATATTTTGAAAATCCGATTCTTTTGTTTGAAAGGTTATAATTTGAGTTAGATGTGCTGGTAATTTCATAATAATTTATTAAAATCCCGATTTATTGCGATTTTTTGAAAATTTAATGGTGATAAATGTTTTTTTTAGAAAATGAGAAAATAGGGAGTTGTGTTTAAAAGTTAATATCTCAAGAACCAAAAGATATTTTGAAAATTCGTTTCTTTTATTTGAAAGCTTATAATTTGAGTTACATATGCTGATAATTTCAAAATGATTTTTTAAAACCCCGATTTATTACGATTTTTAAAAAATTAAGTTGTGATAATTGTTATCCCTAGGACATGAAATATCTTTAAAACTAACAAATACTTTGAACATCCGTTTCTTTTATTGGAAAGCTACCAATTTGTGTAACAAATGCTGATAATTTCACAATGATTTAATAAAATCCCGATTTGTTATGATTTTTTAAAAATGATTGAATATAATTGTTTTATATCTGGAAAATGAGAAAATGCCTTAGGTATAAAAGTTAATATCTCAAGAACTAAAAGATATTTTGAAAATCCGTTTCTTTTGTTTGAAAGGTTATAATTTGAGTTAGATGTGCTGGTAATTTCATAATGATTTATTAAAATCCCGATTTATTGCGATTTTTTGAAAATTTAATGGTGATAAATGTTCTTTTTAGAAAATGAGAAAATAGGGAGTTGTGTTTAAAAGTTAATATCTCAAGAACCAAAAGATATTTTGAAAATCCGTTTCTTTTATTTGAAAGCTTATAATTTGAGTTACATATGCTGACAATTTCATAATGATTTTTTAAAACCCCGATATATTACGATTTTTTAGAAATTAAGTTGTGATAATTGTTATCCCTAGGACATGAAATATCTTTAAAACTAATATATCAAAAACTAACAAATACTTTGAAAATCCGTTTCTTTTATTGGAAAGCTAACAATTTGTATAACAAATGCTGATAATTTCACAATGATTTAGTAAAATCCCGATTTGTTATGATTTTTTAAAAATGATTAAATATAATTGTTTTATGTCTGCAAAATGAGAAAATGCCTTAGGTATAAAAGTTAATATCTCAAGAACCAAAAGATATTTTCAAAATCCGTTTCTTTTATTTGAAAGCTTATAATTTGAGTTACATATGCTGATAATTTCATAATGATTTTTTAAAACCCCGATTTATTACGATTTTTTAAAAATTAAGTTGTGATAATTGTTATCCCTAGGACATGAAATATCTTTAAAACTAATATCTCAAAAACTAACAAATACTTTGAAAATCCGTTTCTTTTATTGGAAAGCTAACAATTTGTGTAGCAAATGCTGATAATTTCACAATGATTTAGTAAAATCCCGATTTGTTATGATTTTTTAAAAATGATTAAATATAATTGTTTTATATCTGGAAAATGAGAAAATCCCTTAGGTATAAAAGTTAATATCTCAAGAACTAAAAGATATTTTGAAAATCCGTTTCTTTTGTTTGAAAGGTTATAATTTGAGTTAGATGTGCTGGTAATTTCATAATGATTTATTAAAATCTCGATTTATTGCAATTTTTTGAAAATTTAATGGTGATAAATGTTCTTTTTAGAAAATGAGAAAATAGGGAGTTGTGTTTAAAAGTTAATATCTCAAGAATCAAAAGATATTTTGAAAATCCGTTTCTTTTGTTTGAAAGCTTATAATTTAAGTTACATATGCTGATAATTTCATAATCATTTTTTTAAATCCTGATTTATTACGATTTTTTAAAAATTAACTTGTGATAATTGTTATCCCTAGGACATGAAATATCTTTAAAACTAATATCTCAAAAACTAACAAATACTTTAAAAATCCCTCTCTTTTATTGGAAAGCTAACAATTTGTGTAATAAATGTTGATAATTTCACAATGATTTAATAATATCCCGATTTGTTATGATTTTTTAAAAATTATTGAATATAATTGTTTTATATCTGGAAAATGAGAAAATGCCTTATGTATAAAAGGTAATATCTCAAGAACTAAAAGATATTTTGAAAATCCGTTTCTTTTGTTTGAAAGTTTATAATTTGAATTAGATATGCTGGTAATTTCATAATGATTTATTAAAATCCCGATATATTACGATTTTTTGAAAATTTAATGGTGATAAATGTTCTTTTTAGAAAATGAGAAAATAGGGAGTTGTGTTTAAAAGTTAATATCTTAAGAACCAAAAGATATTTTCAAAATCCGTTTTTTTTATTTGAAAGCTTATAATTTGACTTATATATGCTGATAATTTCATAATGATTTATTAAGACTTCGATTTATTGCGATTTTTTGAAAGATTAGTTGTGAAAATTTTTCCTTAGAAAATAAGAAAAAAATGAAGTTGTGTTTAGAAATGAATATCTCAAAAACTAAAAGATATTTTAAAAATCCGTTTCTTTTGTTTAAAAGCTTATAATTTGATTTACATATGCTGATAATTTCATAATGATTTATTGAAACCTCGATTTATTGCGATTTTTTGAAAAATTAGTTGTGAAAATTTTTCCTTCGAAAATAAGAAAAAAATTAAGTTGTGTTTAGAAATGAATATCTCAAAAACTAACAGATATTTTAAAAATCCGTTTCTTTCGTTGGAAAGCTTATAATTTAAGGTACATATGCTGATAATTTCATAATGATTTATTGAAATTGTGATTTGTTATGATTTTTTGAAAATGATTGAAAATAATTGTCTATCCCGAAAAATGAGATATTGCCTTATGTTGTTCAAAAGTTAATATCTCAAGAACTAAAAGATATTTTGAAAATCCGTTTCTTTTGTTTGAAAGCTTATAATTTGAGTTAAATGTGCTGATAATTTCATAATGATTTTTTAAAATCCCGATTTATTACAATTTTTTAAAAATTAACTTGTTATAATTGTTATCCCTAGGACATGAAATATCTTTAAAACTAATATCTCAAAAACTAACAAATACTTTGACAATCCGTTTCTTTTATTGAAAAGCTAACAATTTGTGTAACAAATGCTGATAATTTCACAATGATTTAATAAAATCCCGATTTGTTATGATTAAATGAATGAATATAATTGTTTTATATCTGGAAAATGAGAACATCCCTTAGGTATAAAAGTTAATATCTCAAGAACTAAAAGATATTTTGAAAATCCGTTTCTTTTGTTTGAAAGGTTATAATTTGAGTTAGATGTGCTAGTAATTTCATAATGATTTATTAAAATCCCGATTTATTGCGATTTTTTGAAAATTTAATGGTGGTAAATGTTCTTTTTAGAAAATGAGAAAATAGGGAGTTGTGTTTAAAAGTTAATATCTCAAGAACCAAAAGATATTTTGAAAATCGGTTTCTTTCATTGGAAAGCTAACAATTTGTGTAACAAATGCTGATAATTTCACAATTATTTAGTAAAATCCCGATTTACTATGATTTTTTAAAAATGATTGAAAACACATTCTTAAAACGTCTTTATAAAAGGATTTTTTTTTAATTTTTAAAAGTTCTAAATATATTTCCACCCTTACGAATAACTTTTCGACCTGTTGCTTCAAAACTCGTTCGAAAGAACCTTTCGAATACAAAACTAATTTCAAATAAATTCTTATTCTATTTTTACACTTACCTTTTTAATTATTATTAATTTTTCTTTTTTAATTCACTTCATAACCGAACCCATTAACTTTTATTTAAAACAAATTCACTTTTAATTTTAATTAATAATTTAATAATAATAATAATCACAAAACTAGTTTATTTTATTTTATTTTATTTTATACTTTTTTGTTGTAGAGATTGAAACTTTTTTCAACGTAAAAATTAAACACTTTATTAGCGTATATCTCGTTTGAACGTTGTAGGTGAACTGAAAACCGTTTCATTTTCAGGCGGGATGCTGCTGCATCCAGCAGGAACTTGCGCGATGCCTGCTGAAATTTACAGCAACCAGAGACCTAAAACCCTGAGGAATGTAAAATAATAAAGTTTCATTTTCGAGTCATTCCCCACAGCGAAAAAATTCAAAAGAAATCTTTTTCTTCGTTTTAATTTACGAAATGATTTTCGAAATTATTTTAAATTAAATGGATCTTGAGTCAAGAGGAACGATTTATATTGAATTATTGAGTAGCGGATCTATTTTCGAATCGATGTTGTAAATATTTCTTTAAAATACGTTTCAAGATCGTTTCACAAGAACTTTGAATCACACAAAATAACGGTTTTATTTATTAACTTAAATTATTTTATAAATAACAAATTTAATCTAATTTTTTATAATTTCCCCCATGGTAAGGGGCTTTATCTTTAAAATCATAACCGGGTAAAATTTCGACGTCATCATGATGATACAAATCGATATCATCACCTTTTTTATTAGTTTTTTCATCATTTTTCTCATTTTCTTTATCTCCATCATCATCTTCGCCACCACCGTGATTAAAATCGAAATAATATTCGCCATAACCCCCTTTATCATCGCCCCATTTCACTTTTCCTTGATGCCTATTATTGTCTAAATGAATTTTTTCAAATCTTTGCTCCCATCTTAATGGATCTTCAAAAACATGACCGAATTCTTTTTCGTCCGGGATTAATTGAGCTGAATAAATATCCCTAAAAAAAACGTTTTAATCAAAAATTATTTATTTTAATAAAAAACTCACTGGAAATATTTCTTAACATCCTTTTTTTCGTCTAAATCTTTATTATTATCTTGATCCCGATGATTTTTTCGTTTTCTTTGGGGACTTTTCCGATGATAATCATAATCCTTATCATTTTTAGTTGCAAAAGCGCCGATTAATACACTCAGAATTAAAAGAACCTTCACAAATACACTCAAATCCATCGTTAGTTATCAAGACACTTTCCGTTTTGCAGAAAGTGACTCCTATTTATAAACAATTCCGGTCATGCATTAAGATGTTGGGAAAGCTACCAACCGTAGAAACCTTGAGGTTTTTTCACATTTTTGAACATTTTTTAAGCATCACGGTTCATTAAAGGAAATTGGAAATAATAAAATACGTTTTGATGACTTTCTCTTTGATTTAAAACAATTTCTACGCGTTTATTTTATAGAGAAAGTGATCGTTTTATTTTAAATAAGATTAATTTCTTTTTATTTTTGATTTTTTATAAAACTTAATCGTTTAATTTAAATTCTTGCAATAATAAATCGTTTTATGCGACATCTACCGCTCAAATTTCCAATTTAATATATCTAGTGTTACAATTGTGTAATAGATGGCGGTAATAAAATATTATTTTAATAGCTTTTAGGATATCCCTTGATATAGACGCTTTGGCATAGATTTTACCACCTTTAATGTTTTTTCCGATGTTATTTTGCTCCTTTAGCATTGTTTTTGAAGTTATGTCATCTTGCCAAATCTTACACTCCAATAAATCCCATAGATGCTCAATGGGATAGAATTCTAGTGATTGTGGAGGTGTTGTAATTGTATATAGTAGCTAGAGTTTAACTATTTCTGCACTGTGCTTAGAATCGTTATCTCGTTGGACCAAGAAACCATTCTCTAAGTCTAATTTTGCAACGCTCTGCTTCAAATACGATTTAAGTATATCCAAATATCTGTACTTGTCCATAATTCAGTGATTCCAAATATACAGAATTTGCTTTCATAGGAGAAAATTACTTGTGTGACAGTTGTATTAAATTATGGCTGCTCATATGTTGCAAACACCAACAACTTTCTGGAACTATATCAGAATGAGCCAGTTTTGTGTGATCTGACCAGAAAGGACTATAAAAACGAGAGTTCGGTGCAGCTGCAGCAAAAAGAATTGCAACTGCAATCAAAATTGATGGACCATTATATCCAATATATATGTTAATGCGTAGTTCTTCACGGATGGAGAAGTAAGTGTTGCTGTGGTCGATCCGAGATATTATCCATTCCTCAGACGAGCCAGCAACTCCCTTCTCAGAGAAGAAATTCGCCAAACGACGAAGAATCTTAACGACACTAAATACGAGCTCTACAAAATTCATCTATTCCTGAGCCAAGAGTTGGACACCATCATCTGGTCCCGCTTAGAAGTCAAAACAAAGCTCTAAAAAGCAAGAAACTCCAAAAGAAATTCGAGGGCTTTCAAACGGAATCCACCGAAACACCCACCTCTCCAGACCCAGAAAATCGTCCACAACGAATCCAACTTAACTACTATGAACCACCCAAGCCCAACTTGGTTCCAAGCTCTAAAACGTCTCAAAAATAACGTCATCATACCGGCGAACAAATAGTTATGGATTCAGTGGACTATAAGAACAAGATCACGGACTCTCCAAGCAGCAGCAAGAACCCCTACAACTTACCTGGAAAAAAACACCAAATCGAAAATAGACCCCGAGATTAAGAAAACCTTAATCCCTCACGATTTTTATTCCCAAACTTTATGGTCTGCCCAAAATCCACAAGCCGGATGTTTTGACCCATCGTCAGCGCCTTCAACTCACCGCTACAAAAACTTGTGAAGTATCTAGCCAAGATCTTGAATGATGTCAAGTCTCTCTATACCAGTATTCCCATCGAAGAGGCCCTCAAACAAATCAGAGAGAACGAAGATTGCCTCAATAATGCTTATTTTAGCAGCCATGGGTTCTTCGCTATCCGCAGTCATCGCCAACCTCTTCATGATTTACTTCGAGAGAAAAGCGTTAATAGAGACCAGACACAAACCCAAGTTATAGATTCTCTACGTCGATGATGTCTTCGTCATTTGGCCTTTTGGAAAAGAAAAGTTCCATGAGTTTCAGGAGTACCTAAATACTATTAAAGAAATCTTCCAACCGATACCTGAACGCCCTTTCCCATCATCACCCTTCACAGATACAGTCGCCAACTCCCTGATTTCAAGATCCATTCGACTAACGAACAGGGAAAGCAGAATAGAAGAAATAACAAAGATAACTCTGGCCCTTTCCCAAAATGGATATTCCAGATATATGGTGAAGAAAGACACTCCAAGCCCCGGGATCCACCCCTACAAGAAAAGAGGAAACCCACCGTTGTACTACCCTATATTAGAGGAACGACTGACCACATAAGAAGACTTCTACAAAGACATGACATCACCACCTACAAGCTCAACACAACCATAGGAGCTTCTCTCAGGAATCCAAAGGACAGGCTGAAACTGGAAAATTTGGAACTACGTGGGACAGATCAACAGAAGAATAGCCACCAGAGTGGAAGAATACAAACTGAGAATCCGCAACAAGCAGCTCATCTGCTCTGTTCCTAGAGCAGTTTTAGTTCAATAAAAATATACAAGATAGTAATATCTCATGCTAACTAGCGCTACCTACCACTGTTACTAGAACTAACACTAAACCGAGAACGAGAAACATTCGGATTTGGTCCCACGTCCCTCAAGAAGTTCATAATTGCTTTAAGGGATAAAGATTGTAGACGGGAGTTTATAGGAGGAATCTTTGTAAGGTCGTAAAGGAGTTCGTTGGAAGAGTTAAAAAGTGGGTTGTGAGAGTGTTTAATGCGAGTGATAATTCTCAGGGCTGCTCTCTCTGCTACTTTCAGATGGTACTGTGATCCTCTCGGCGCTTCACTCATGATTAATGAGGCATATTCGATAATAGGTCGGCATATTGAGGTGTATATGTGAGTAGCGCATTTGGTGTTTGGTGCGGTTTTTGACTTTCATTTTTAGGCAGAGAATTTAAGGGTTCTATCCAAGGTAATGCCGAGGTAGTTGCAAGTTGGTGAAGCTGTGATAGGAGAAGATTAAATTATTATTGTGGGAGGAGCAATGCGAATAGGGAGGAAGGGGATGAAGAATTGGATTTTGGAAGGATTTATTTTATTCCTCTATGTTTTGGATGAGCGTCTGCAGCCTTAGGATTGATGATGGAATGTCTACATCATGTGCGACGAGAGTAGTATCATCGGCATAAAGTAGGGCGTAAGATATCGGATCGAAGACGTCGTTGTAGATGTCATGGCAGTAGACGTTGTATAGTGCTGGTGAGATGCGAGACCTTGTTGAGCGGTGAAACTGTGAGAGTAGTAGTTTCTCACTTTAACCAAGAGGAACGGTCTAAAAGAAATTTTTTTAGCAGGTTAAGAAGATAAGATGGGATTTTCAATATAGCTAGCTTGTACAATAGACCTCTGTGCCATACGGGGTCGAACATCCAGGAACGCTGCGGTGGATTGTTGTTTTTAGTAACGTGCGACTTGGAAGTTTGAGACAAGCACTGCCAAAGGATGAGATGTAGATCTACCTTGTTGGAATCCAAATTGGTATGACGGAATCCTCCTTGCAACAACATCGAGCAGCTTGTTCTTTAAGTGTACCTCGAAAAGTTTCCCTATTACGGTTAGCAATGAGAAAGGACGGTAGGTCGCAGGGTCGGATAGAGAAGAATCTTTCTTGGGGATGCATATGATAATAGAGGTCTTCCAGTCTTGTGGGAAATGCTGGGTGGTAAGGTAATAGTTGTAAATTTTTCTTATGTAGGCGTGGATATCAAAATCCAGCTACCTTAAGATTTCCCTTGAAATGTTGTCGTATCCAGGGACTGTGTTGGTTCCTCTGTTAAGTAGTGTGAAGTCTGCATGAGAGCATATTGAGGCGTTTCGGACGAATTAAGAAAGGCGTATTGGTACCAATTGTCTACTGTGTTTTTGTTGTGAGGGCAAAACAGGGCCTCATTGCTGAAGGAAAACACCCTCTCAAAGTATTCAGCGTGGATTTTTACGATTTTTTCCGGGCTATAGTGTCAGCAGCCATCCGTAGGGTCAGCAAGCTCCTGGGTTTCTGGCGACTTTTGGTACTTCGAAAGTTTGCGGACTTCTTGCCAGTAGTTTTTACCCTTGCTTCTGTTGATTTTGTCACAAGCCTCAATGTATTTTTCGCTTCTGAATTGCTGCACTAGTTTTTGGATATTTTTATTAAGCTCGTTGAACATTCTTTTCAGAGCAGGCTCCTCATAGGATCTAAAATCGCGGTAGAGTCGTCTTTCGGAGAGCTTTGGGTTGAGGTTCGGCTCAATCGCTTAAATTTGGCAGTTCGAGTTGTCTATAAGCCTCCTTCTTTTGATATTAATTTGTTTCTTCGTTCGTTTGAGGAGTCATTGTCAGAGATTTATGTTGCAATGGATAGAGTAATAATTTTGGGTGACTACTGATTGTTTATTTTCAACTCTAAATACTTTTAGTTTAAGGCAGATTGTTGACCAGCCAACTCGTATCACCAATTTTTCTGAAACACTCATTGATGTTATTATTATATCAAATGAGTTGCCTCTTCGTGTTTGTGACACTGTCGATGCTGGGTTCTCGGATCACTTGTTAGTTTTTTGTGGGTTAGCGATATCAATGAGTACTAAGTCTAAGGCTAGAGTTAATAGTTTTCCTGATTCACTCCATGGAATTGACGTTCGCGCCTTAAATGAGGTTCTGTAATTAATGAATTGGGAGGCTGTTCTTGATCTTAATACAATTGACGACAAACTGAATTGCTTTAATGATACTATGTTATCCTTATTTGATTTTCATGCGCCTGTGATTACTAAGGTAATCAGAAAGCAGCATTTACTAAGTATAAAAGGATTAGGAGTCAGCAGAGTTTTCAATATTATAAGACTATGAAATTACGTCACGGGTGCCATTCGCAGGGAAAAAAAGTGTTTGTGGAAAAACCTGAGGTTTAACGTGTTGAAATCTTCTGCTATTTCGTTGCCTTCTCATTTGTCAGATCTTAATGTTATCAATACATTTTTTAGTAATAGTGTAAATGACTCATTGGTTACTCCTGATATTAATCTTCTTGCTTTTTATAACAATAATAGGGTACGTCCGCTTCGTCCATGTTTACATTTAGTGAAGTCTCTACTGAGTGTATCCAGCAGAATTTATTGAACCTAAGCTCAACAGAAGTGGGATCTGATGGAATCAGCCTGGATATAATTCGGTTTAATCTTTTCGAGTTTATTCTATATAATTAGTATGGTTTTGTTGTTCTCATTCCCAAAGTTGTTCCTATCACTGGTTGTAAGGATGTGAGGTCCATTACAATTCTGCCGATTCTTTCAAAGACCTTAGAAAAATTTATGATAGAGCAGTTACATAGTTATTCATTTTGCCTTTTAAGCAGTCTGGGTTCTGGAGACAGTTCAGTTGTGATTTGACTGATGATGTACTCAGGTAAAGCCACAGTATTAATTTTACTTGATTTCACTAAGGACTTTAACGTCTCTGAGAATTAACGCCATCTGTAGTGCGAAGCTGGCATCTTCTTGCAACAGCGAATGGGTTAGGGTTTTGTGTCGGGTAGAAGCATTAGTTGAAAACGTTTACGTGCCAAATGAAAGTTCTGCTGTATTCTTTTTTTTATAATAAACAATTAATAAAAGAGGTCGCTATTGTGTATTTTGAAGTTTATTGGATTGGATGTTCATGCAGTTAAGCTATTCGATAGCTATCTATCAAATAAGGTTCAGTCAGTTAAGTTGAATTCTGTTTTATCTGATCTTGTGATCTACTCTTCTGGTGTTCCTCAAGCAATCTATTTTCCAAATTTGAGTATTGTTCTTATTATCTGTATGTGAAATTAGTAATCATGGCTTGAGGATAAATACTGATAAGACTCAGGCTATCATATTCTCTAAAAGAGGTTTGTGGATGGGTTTCTGTTCTTGTACCATTTGAGCCATTTAATTTGAATACTTTTTTATTTATTTTAGTTGTAAAGATTATTTTATTTTGCCTTGTTAATTATATTTATATTTTTTTATTTGATTCTGTTCAAATAATTTTGTATCTTGTTCTTGTTATCATTTCTGGCTCAATAAACAGTTTATTATTATTGTGTTGGTATGGTATTAGATGTAGCGCCTCGGTCGCGAATGACCTTGGCTTTGACCTTGACTGACATCAGCCGCAAAGTAAACATTTTCTAATTAAACGTCCCCTAAATGTCATTCCTGGGATGTAGTAGATTAGATTCTACGGTCCTTGGGTGATTGCAGCTATATAAATAATCTTGATGAGTATGGTGATGAGAGGATGTCAAGATCATAGTTGATTTCTACAGAATATGGAACAAATTTTTTTGTATTAATATTTGTTTTAGATGCCCTCTAACAATGAAAAGATAATTCGTTCAAAATGTAATCTACAATTCTAGTTTCGACATTGATTAAATGATGGCGCTTGTACACACTAATTCAATTAATCTCGCCAAAATTTCAAATTTTTTAATGGAAAATGTATTTGCAATAAATAAACGCTACGAATTAATTTTGCTTAATTTTTTTTAGTAAATATTCGTTTTATTTACAGGTTTTTAACGAATTCTGACAAAAAAAAGTTTCTAATAAATACGATTAAATCTTGCCTTACTGAGGTGCTAAGGATTTTTCTGTCGTTTCATTATTTTTTTTTCGGTTTTAAGTTTATTTATTACAAAAAATAACATAGAATTATTTACAAGTACACACTTACATTTAAGATTTTTTCTTCTCTCTGTATCAAAAGAAAATTTAAAAAAAAAACAACAAAATCAAGGAAAATACAGTCTATTTTAGAGTTTTGTTACCTTTTTTTTGTTTTGTTTCCTTTTTTTATTGATTAATTAATTAATTAATTAATTAATAATAAAGCTATACACATTATTTATTTAATCTTTATGTACAAAAAGAAATATGAAAACACCTTAATAATAAAAAAAGAGACTTTTTTGAAATTTGTGATTTTAAATTTAAACTAAACTTTTTATGTACATTGTTATGTAGTTCTTTTTTGGTGTGTGTGTACATTAAATGTACTTTTTTAACGATTTAATCTTAAATAAAGAGTATTTTTCGTTCAATTTAATTTTTAAGTATTAAGCGTATTTCTTGGTAAAAAAAATCGTTCGATTTTCCCTAAATAAAGCAAAAAAAATAATTTATAATCTTAAAAAGATACAAACCTCGAAAATGTTTCAAATCAAATTAATTTTAAGATCACACCTTTCCTCTCAATTTCTTTTATTCCTCCCCTTTTAATTAATTTCATCAATACTTATTTTTTTAAACTTCTTAACACATCATCGATTTGTGTTCAACACAATACGCCCTAAAACTATCGTAATCCAACGCCCAATCCGCAACAACACCACAACCAAAATGTACAACGTTGGTACAACCGCGCCTCAAACAACACAAATTCGCCCCTTTATAACCGCACTTAACACAAATCACGTTACAAGACGTCCAAACCGCCTCTTCAAGTCCAACAATTTTCGGCCCCACCAAATAAACCCCTGGCGACCACACCACGCAATCCTCGTGGGTCCAAATTTCAAATGTCTTTTCCGAAGTGGCCGTAATCCCCAATAAAAAATCGTCGTGAAAATCCCTATTTTCACTACTTTCCACAACCGCTAATTGTTGCTGTTGTTGGTGATGTTTTCGTTTGGATTTTTTTGATATTTTTGGCGCCACATTTGACGTCGGTGCGATCGCTGTATTTTGAGCGTCCAAAACGCGCGCGATTTTTTTACTTTTAAATTGTTTATCGTAAGGATCGTTTAATTTCCTTTCAAACTCGGGACAATTATTCGTTATAACGTACGGCCCGAATAGATCACCCGGTGGATAAAATTGATTCGAATTCGGTAACAAAGAAACGTCCGTTGAGTGTGGTCCTCGTTTACAAAATACGCAAATCCAACTTACATCCTTCGTTTGAGCATCGTACTTATTACTCAAAGTGCTGCAATGTAATCCTTTCGAACGCACTTTATGACGGTATTCGCTGTCGTCGTGGAATTTTTTTAACTTATTGTTTTTCTTTTCGTTATCTTCTTCCGTTGCGGTGTTTATAATACTGACTGAAACTGGGGAATCTCGTGTACCTAACATTTTACATAAAAAAGTTTAATTAATTAGATTTTTTTTTTAGGTTAAGTTAAACGTCAATTTTATTTGATTAATCGAAATAAAATAACCTCGAAACGTCATAAATTGACATTTCAATCAAAATTAACCTAAATCAAAGACGGTGGAATCGAAAAAGACTCGAGTAATACAGAAAATGTTTGAGTTAAGAAACGATTTATATCACAAATTGAAGATAAAAGATGATATTTTATGATTTCATAAAGAAATTGTAGCAATAGATGGCGAAACTGGTGGTATAACCTAAACTATACAGGATAATTCAAATTTGAACCCAACAATGGGATCTCAAAAACCATAAGAGATGCAGAAATGGTTAAATGAGGGCAAAGTTTTTGGATCTATTCTTTTCTTTGAATAATTCAATGGTTTTTAAATGAAAAAAATAAAATTATCCTATATTTTTGTGTGAAAATCAAATATGGCATTTATAAGAAAAAATAAACCTGATGATTTCACGAAAACGTTGCCTTAAGAATGTTTTTTTTTGAATTCACGAAAAAACGAAAAATAAAGAAGTTATAGGCAAAAAATCCAAAAAGTTATATCCAAAAACTTAG
The DNA here is from genome assembly GCF_000648695.1 of Onthophagus taurus. Classification (NCBI taxonomy): domain Eukaryota; kingdom Metazoa; phylum Arthropoda; class Insecta; order Coleoptera; family Scarabaeidae; genus Onthophagus; species Onthophagus taurus. Next base: position 15,051 of record NW_019281350.1, on the reverse strand, counting down.
TTGAAAAATGCCCCCATTTAACCATTCGAATTTGAATTACCTGTATACGTTGGTGTGAAGCAAGCAAAAGGTACAATTAATCTATAACAGTTATTGCATGTCATTGCCAAATATTATTAAATATAAATGAGTAAGTAAAAAATAACCGATAGAAAATAAAAAATACAAAGTCTTTTCAAAAAGTTATTTTCAAAACGTATTGGTTCATTGGAAAGAGAACACTCTTATTAACACTTTGAAAAATTTTCATACTCATATTCCAAGAAATCGATTTTATACGAATTTTTAAAACTTAATCTGCGAAAATTGCAAAATTCGAAAATCAAAAATTTACTTCTCAAGAACTAAAAGTGATTTTTCAAAACGGCTTTTTGCATTAAAAAGAGGATACTTTAATTAATAATTGGTGATATTTCCACAAGGATCTAATACAATTTGTACCCGTTAAATGATAACAA